>JAVQKC010113075.1:0-41196 GCA_036025475.1 Philypnodon macrostomus
GTTTGCAATGACCCTGTCTATTGTTTATTGTTTACATGCATCTCTTTTTGTGAAGCCCTCTGAGGCAACTGTGTTGTGATATAGGGCTATACAAATAAAATTGAATTGAATTGAATTACTGTATTTACAAATCAAGATATATCTAAGTATCTTTATGCTAGATAAGCACTATTACTTTAAAACTGAAATATAGAGGGCCCCATCACACTGCCCACTAATGTGACCCTTTATAGGGCTCCACTTCCCATTCTACCAAAACAACCCATGCTTGTGTATTCAGCCATCTTAATTTATTTAGAAATCAATTTTAAGTGCCAGGCCTATTTGTTTGAGCTACTAAAGCCAGCAGCTTCACGGGGATAAAGGATGTCCACTACATTTCAAAGTTCAGCAGGTTTTTCTCTGTCCTGTTTTAGAGGGGTTTAAGTGCCTTGTTAAGGTGTATATTAAATCAGACTTTATTGAACAGCTGCTTTGGGTAAGGCCACGTATAGCATTTTTAACAATGTTTCATCTCATGTTTGGATGCGCTTCCTCCAGTTACTCCAGTTTTCCCCATCAGGCTAAAATATGCTTATTAAGGGTCCCATTGAAAACAAATTAGGAATGAATAAAAAAATATATATATATCATACAGCAAAAATAACTCTGAATGCATGGAGTGTACTGAGCTTACCCTGACAGGAAGTGAGACATCTTCATTCTGTTAATAGCATTAGGATACAGTTATATTCAGAGCCAGCAAAATGTATAAGTAGTGCAAAGAGGAAGTCAGAAACTTTTCTAAAAGAACTGGGGAGAAAGTTTCAGACGACGTTCTGCCGGCTCCAAGTCGTGTGTGACGGAAAATGGAGAAACTATTTTTGACTACCCTGACTGTGCTTGTCACTATTCACACTCGTCATAAGTGCTATAGAAGAAGCGTAAGTTGCTAAAGCTGAAATAGTGGGTTGAACATGTGTTGCTGTCAGGTCTATAAGTGAATGGACATGGCCAAATTGATTTTTAAAAAGAGTGAGGGGAAACTCAGTCAAAACCTTTGTTCAGATAAGAGGCAATAGCACTTTAAAAGCTACAATCTCTTATGCATCAGTACCATGCACACACTCACACACAAAGGACATGTAGAGTCTGCATGTGGCTCTATGGTTTATTCTACCTAAGGCCTATGGTTTTCTGGGATTGGCTCCAATTCCCAGCAGAAAGGTGGCATAATAAAAAAATTACCTGTCATAACACTGTAAAGATAACAGTAAAGTTATCTTCTTTACTGTATTTGTCCTGTAGCATCCTGGCAGCATGTTACTGTCTTCTGTACAGCTGAGGCTTCCAGAAAGTCTCCCCTGTGTGCCTCTACCTGGATAAAAACACAGCTGCCAGGCATCAATACTGCTAATACTGCTTTAGTGAAATCTGGAAGTTTTGATGGATCGCTCAAGGTTCTAAAGGTACAGCATATATATCTTGAATTAGCTGCATGTGCCAAATTGTTCTCATACAAGTCTGAAGAATTGCCTCTTGACTGTATCCTGAGGTTTAAGATAAGATAAGAAAACCTTTATTTGTAGGGAATAGGGAAATTGCAGTCAAAATAATATATAATAAAAAGTCAAATTAAGTAATAAAGTTTAATACAAATTTTGTGACTAATTTACGTTGATGAATCATATCACCTTGCCTAAATGACAAGCATACATTTTTTGTCCAATTGACCAATTTGGAGCAATTAATTTGTGTTCAGGATATTGTTTAATGCCCCACTGCTGTCTGTTGTCTGTGTGATAAATCCCCTTCTCTCTCACCTGCCTCCAGCCAACCCTTGTCTGCTACAGCTCCCTCTCACTTTAGCCCAGTCCTGAGTCCAGTTCATCACCCACAGAAGAACCATGACCTGTCCAAAACTGACTGATCCACTGAGGCGGCAGCTGCGCAGTGTCTGAGTCCTTTTACTTTTACTTGCACTGAGCTGGAGACTGGTGAAGGTCAAACATTAGCCGAGCTATAGAAGAATTCAACCACTATAACTGTTTCTTTTATTACCGCTGAGACAAGTGTGAGTGTGAATCTAAAGCATTTGGGTGGTTTTTATGTCTCCTATGCTACATTTAAGTAAGGTTAAAGGACACATTTAGACTGCATTAAATAAAATATAACCACAATAATTATATTATAGTTATGCAACATTATTCTAGAGGTGACATTAAATAATATAAAAGGTTTAGTATCTAACCATACATTACAACAGGCAATACTTTAACACTGTATGTATTTGTGTCTGTGAGATTTGCGTTGCTTTGTGGGATTGCACAGCAAATTTAAAACTTTGGGTTGTTATAATATTTTCCCATTGACTCCAGTAATTTTTTTCCTGTTTTTTACAATTCACTTTCTTTAAACACAGCACAATCTCGTGTTTGTGACATAACTATTGCTCTAAAATTCGTGTTGCGTTTCTGTGTGGCCTACTTCCAGTAATGAAATCATCTTTTATCGTTGTGTTAAAATATGCAAGATTCTGAAATCTTCCCTTAAGCGCATTGTACCCTCAGGCTCCAGTAGCTGTTTACTGGCTACTCATTAGACACTGAGCACACTTACATAATACAACTTAATCATGTTAAACCATTTAGCACTCATAGGGCTGGGTTTACGAAAGGTTTGCATGTGCGCAAATCAAGTAAGACCCACATAAATGGAGCAAACCCTGGCACACATGAGGTTAGCGTGTGGTTAGCGTGAGGTTAGTGTGTGGTTATTGTGAGGTTAGCGTGTGGTTAGGGTGTGGTTAGTGTGAGGTGAGTGTGTAGTTTGGTTGTGGTTTGCGTGAGGTTAGTGTGTGGTTTGCATGAGGTTAGTGTGAGGTTAGTGTGAGGTTAGTGTGTGGTTAGCGTGAGGTTATCATGAGTTCATCGTGTGGTTAGCATGTGGTTATCGTAAGGTTAGCGTGTGGTTAGGGTGTGGTTAGTGTGAGGTTAGTGTGTGGTTTGGTTGTGGTTTGCGTGAGGTTAGTGTGAGGTTAGTGTGTGGATAGCGTGAGGTTAGTGTGAGGTTATATAATCATACAACAGCAATGTGTTGATTTATACAGGCTCTTATAAAATCATACAACAGGGATGTGTTGTTTGAGACAAGGACTTTACTTTTATCTCTCTCTCGCTCTTATGAACTGCCTTTCCCATTACAATGGGCTTCTACATCTAAAATCCTCACGTGAAGAACATGAAAGAGTTGCGCAGACTTCACGTGAACACAGCTCCATGGAGTCAACAGCATCATCAAGTTCTATCCATCCTGTCGTCTGTTCTGAGCACGTGCTTTGACGCACGAACCCGACGCATGAGCTGAACCTGTTGAAACTGGTTCCATCGTCCTTCAAAAACCTATGCATCGCTTTGATAGAAAAACAGAATATGTTATTGCAGAGATACAGCGTGAGTCAATGTCAAAACTGAAACAGCTCTCTAACACGTCTCCAATAGATCTATATGCGTTTGACTGACTGTGAGACATAAATGAGAATTGTCAAAAACCTTGTCATGTTATAAACAGAAAGTACACACTCCCCCTACACACTCCCCCTTGTTCATAACCTAAAGAACCCAGTAAAAGACAAGTGTATACACCACTCCCACAATTAGTACACACTAATATTCTAACTATACTTGCAAAATTGTGGCTCTCTTAGTAAATCTACTCCATAAATGTGTTAGTAGGAGTTGTCAGTTTTTCAGAAAAAAGGCCCCACTGTGTCCATGTTAATATGGCACATTATAAAGACAAAATAGGGGAAAACATTACTTAATGAGAGCAGAAAAGACTAAAGGACTAAGCCAAGACTAAGCTATAGTGTTCCAAAACCGGGTCTGAAGTGTACCAGAAGTATATATACCCTGTGTCCAAACCAGGACTAAATGCCATAATGTAAAAGTACATACTCTTATACTGTAATAAAGATTCCTCTTGCTAAATCAATAAAGGGTTCCGTGATTGTCTTGTGTGCCAGCTGCACCCTGTGGACAAAAAATAACTATATCAGGACTAGACAGGACTAAACTAGAACTAAATTAGGAATAAACCAAGTCGAATTGTGCAGCTGCAGCCTGTGGACCTCTGAACCTGCTGTGGAGAGAAACTGTCATTGATGCATGGGGCCTCCTCTGTCTACTACATGATTGATGCGGCACGTTGGAACGACTAAATTACCACAATTTGTTTAGCTCCTTGGCAGAGAATATTTTGCATTAATAAAACATTATCAATCATTAGCATGAACGTGTGCAAGCGTGAGCAAATTAGTCTCCCATTTTAGCCTGAGATGTGTTCCTCATAACAACCAAAACGCATATGTCTTGTCATTTGCAATACGCCCAAGTCTGGAAATTTGTATTAGAAAAAGTAGAACTTGTGCTTGAGGCGAAATGCTTCTGGTTTCAGGGGGGGAGAGCTGACAGAGAGAAGGAATAAAAAACAACAGCTTCATGATCAGAAAGTGTCATTCTAGCAGTAATTTACATGGGTTAGACTGTACAGAGCAATGCATGTGATCAGTACGTATCAGAGTAGGGCAAACGTTTGAGCTTGATTTTCAGTATGAATACAGACCGTGAAAGCGGGGCCTCACGACTTTTTGGACTTTTTGGGTTTTAAGCAGGAGGTGTCCGAAAAGTTACTACAGGGTCACTCACAGAGGATATCAAACTTTGCCTTGAGATGACTGTAGACTGTAGATTTTGTTCCTAAAAACAGTTAGCATTTATATCAGTACAACTACCCGTCAGGAGTTGGTAAAAACGTAGATATGTCCTTATAGAGATCACTTCCCATAAACAAAGACCATGAACCAAAACATCTACTGGTGGTACATTTAGAAAGTTTGATCTCTATAACAAAATGAATGTTACACAGCTGCTGTCCTTCGAAGAAAGTCCATGTGGTTCCTTGATTAAAAAATAAAGGTCAGTAGCTAAAAAAACTACAGTATATTTAACCTTAATACTACACAGTTTAATTGTTTAATTGTCTTTTCATATGTGTTTATAATACATTTTATAAAAACCCTCTCACTATTGCTGTGCAGTTTTTAGGGCTTTCTGTGAAACAAATGCACACCTTTGATCTGAGAGGGTGTTAGTGTGCAAGTCTTTTCATTGTCTTTTTGTTTTTACTTAAAGCTGCATGACCTGATTTTTTATATATTTTAATAATTACTCAATAGTACAGTTTAATATAATTTATTTTATTAATTACTCAGTCAATAGTAAAGTTTAATAGAGTTTATTTTATTAATTACTCAGTCAATAGTACAGTTTAATAAAATTGATTTTATTAATTACTCAGTCAATAGTACAGTTTAATAAAAGTTCCTCTGTGGCTTTTTTGGAAGGGTTTTGGTTTTAGAACGAGGGAAGGAAATGTTTAACCAATCACACGCTTCCACAGGGCAGGAGCACTCTGATTGGTCGATACATCCATTATCTATTCAGAACTAGAATCTATCAGGAACAATGTGAGGGAGCTGAATTCACAGCTTATTCACAGATACTATATATATAAAGTTTTAAGAGCCAACTCCAGACCACTGATTGTTATTGTCACACTTATTGGTCTGTCAGGCACAGGCTGGGGGTAAAGAAGGAGAGTGCATTCATTCAAACGTAGGCATTTTTTAGATGTTTTTTCACATTAATACAATTTGTAGTTTTAAGCTGTAAAGTATTTGTGCATTAAGCCAATAAATAAAATTAAATTAAAAAAAACATTTCAACAACATCACAATACTTTTTTCAGTGAAGCATAGTTCTAATAGCAGAAATTCTGTGTAAAGAAATGAAGACTGTTAGTCATTATTTTCACCAAAGCAGAGAAGCTTGTGTTTTGCCAAGATACAGTTCTTTCATCCAAATCCCAAACAACGGCTCGTTCCTTTTACCTGTGATGCTGACCTCCAGCTCTTCTTTGATTTAGTGTTTGTTGATTTTACACCAACATTTAGCAGACTTTTTCTTAACCAAAATGTACGTGCTACTAGACAAAAGAAAATGTTGAAATCAAAGGAACTCAAACACAGCATTGCATCCAGCTTGTTTGTACATGAGTTGTTCATTTTCTTCTGGTTTGTTCCCAGTGGAGTCTAAGATATCTGGAGCTTTACCGTTTTTATGGGCCTTAGGCGGGGTGCAACCTGGAAAAAGTCCAGTAAGTTGCAGGGCTGACACAGAAACATAAGAATTAAAACAGTCCTGTATAATCAGTGTAAAGAGGTGATTAGTCAGTCAGTCAGTATGTATTCATAGTTCCTATGGATCACAGAGCTGTTTTTAAGTCTAGTAGTCTGGCTTTTCAGGCTCATGTATCTTTTTTCCTGAGGTCAGGAGGACAAACAGGAAGACAACCTTTCAGCCACATGATTGACTAGGGGCAAATTATAGTCATCAATTCAATTCTCCACACATGCATTTCTTTGAACGGTGGGGGGAAGCCAAAGAGAACCCATTGTAACACAGGTTTGAAGCCTATTTTGGCAAGCCAGCGGAGAGAAAACAGGGTAGAACAGAGGAAATAGGCCTGAAATGAGAACATAAACTTTCGCTTGATTTTTAAAATAAAAGAGTAATAAACATTGATCGAATTATGTTGAGCTTTTGGGGGTAAGTCATTAATTACACTAGTATAAATCAATTTTGAAGTGCTGAAGTTTAGCTGCAGACACGCCCCAGTGTTGCACCTATCTTGTGAAAAAGTTATGTTTTGTCTGTTTTTGAACCAAAATCAATTCAAAACAGAATACAGTTGGCAGATACACACCAGACACTGTAGAAACGTGTCAGAAAGTCCCTGGCTGAGTCGGAGTAACACAATGTTGTAGTCTCATTAGAAGAGCATTATTCTAACCCTGACTTGGATGACAGTCATTAAACAACATTTGTGCCCAGACAATCATTAGCTGTGTAATGAATGGATTGGCAATTATCTTCATGTGTTTGTCCACACCAGCTTTCTCCATTCAGAAAACATGAATATTAAAAGGCTAGTTAATGGCAGCGTTAGTAAATGTTTTGGTCTAATTCTCTCTCTCTCAAACTGTTGCCATGGATCCCTCCCAAAACATGACGTCTTTCCAATTACAGTTTTTTTGACTTGAGATGATTAAGTCAATTTTCTGGGAAATGTGTTTTGTTGTGTTCTGTTTGCAAAAAAAAAAATCTGTATCGCTCAAAATTGCATATTTGAGTTTCTGTGTTTTCAGTTACTTATTCTTTCATCCTCTGCTTATTCATGTTGTTAATGGTTGCAGGTGACTGGAGCCTATACCAGCAATTGTGGGCATTAAATGGAGTGCACGCTGGACAATGGCCAGTTAGTCACAGGACTGACACTCGTATTCATTCACTAGGAGTAGTCAGTATCATACATTCTCATAGCCCATGTATGACTTTTGACATTGGGAGGAAATTAGATTACCTGGAGAGAACCCACAGCTTCACAAGGAGGTCATGCAGATTGAAGTGGATTATCAACAGTTAAAGTTATATGAATAATACCCATATTCTCTCAAATATAACTAAATAATATGTGCCCCACACATGCGTTATTGTTATGTAAATTATAATATAAAGGCACATTACATCCGACAGGTTCTTACATTGTTTGCCTCTAATGAAACATACTTTTTTTGTTGATGGTGATTTCTGCTGTCATTAGCTCTTTTTTCATAACTCACATCCTTTTTTACACTCGAGCCAAAATGGAGATCACTGCTGCCTCCGACTTGGCAGAGCCTGTGCTTCCTGATGCTTCCTGTATGCAAATGAAATAGACAGTATGACATTTAAAGTAAGAATGGTGCATTCGCCTTTGACTTCATCCCCTTTTGCCAAGTCTCTGGCACTGTCCCACTGTAGCGCTCAAACTGCTCACAGTATCCCATTGACTAAGGGCAGTACTGGTTTGTTTGTGGCTTTTTAGGTTTGATAGAAAGTTAACTCATTAATTAGCTATTTAGTAGTAGTAATAATAATAATACATTGGATTTATATTATGTTTTCTAGGCATTAAAATCTTTTTGCAGTAATTTATCTGACATGGTAAGCTATGTTTGTAGCCACAGCTCTCCTAGGGCAGACTTACAGAAACATGGCAGCTGTGCCATGATTACAGCCTCGCCAGCCACCACCATGCACACAAGATAGGCAAAGTGGGGATGTGTCTTGCCAAAGAATACTATGTCTGTATGAACTGGGTGGAGGTTGAACCGTTAACCTTTCAATTTTGGTAGTTGATTTGGTACGTGGCACGATCTGACCTGTGTTTCTAGTTCAGATAAGCAGTCATGAAAACTACTCAATATGTCTCAAAAACCTGGGCTTCATGTAAGCGGCTTTTTGTAAATGCACTTCTAACACGCTCCTGCTGTGCTGCTGAGCTTTAGGGGACATGTCCTGCTGAGCTGAAAGCCATCCTTTCCATTCATGGTCAGCGTCTTGAAGTGAACTGTGGGGACACACTTTTCCAAATTAGTTCTTTGTTAAGTTTTTGAATCATCCGCAATGGGCTACAAACTTCAACTTGTAATACTTTTCTAATCCCCCAGTTTCTCCAGGCGTTTTTCCATATTCATAAAATGTGATAGCCACTGTGTCTTCTTTGAGGGAATTTGAGAGCAGCATTTTGAGCTATGTAATGCTATGTTAGTTGAGTATGAATGTGGCTGCCCCAGTGAAAGTACCACTATCACATAGTTACTATAGTCACTAGTCCCTCCTTCCACTTGAAGGTATTTAAGATAAGGTCCTTGAGGAGAGGAAGAGGGGAACAGAGCAGCGTTTTCTTTGTTATCAGCTGAGCCCGGGCTGGATGGTATTTCCCGCGAGGTTTAAAGTGCAAACATACCTTATAGAGAAGACAGCGAAAGAGTCTAGTTGATAGAACAGGATACATCATTTTTTGGAACGGTAACAGAACCTCAAGGAGCTGAGAGAGTGTAAAAATCCACTAAAACTCTTGTATTCTGCATTCTAATCTGGAATTCACAATGGTTAAGTCACAAAATCTTTGTTTGTTCCTATCCTGACCTCATGTGGCTGGAGTATCTTCTGGGATTATCTCACAATTGTAATCTTGGATCCATATGCACCTTAAAAACAAAGTTGTAACCAACCAATACAAAAAATGCAGCTAAACACATAATCTAATGTAAAAAATTAAAATAAAAAATAAAAAATGCTATTTGAAAATAACTAGATGTTTAAGGTAAACTCTAATCTTTGTTGTGATTACGTTTAAGTAGTTTCACGTAATGGAAAACCCGAAGCGTGTCCACTCTGATGTATGTGGTGGTTGGTGGAGTGAACGTGAACCTGTGTGGATGGTTTCAACCAATCACTGCCTCCAAAGACCTATTTCAATCAACACATGCAAACTACTGTCTGTTTTACAACTCAATAGTGTTACATTAAAACATGAAGATTTCCATTACCACATTATGTCCCACTAGACCTCAAAATATCACTGACAAATATAATCCCCAGCCATACCATGTTTATCCTGAAGACTTTAATGACGTTGCTTTGTCTCTAAATTGGATCAGAGGTTTGAGTCCCATGTTGTGTTCCCGTAAGTCTTTGGCATATTGGAAAGTAGCGGGCTCCAATTCCCACCCCGTCAGCAGTAAAGGATTCTTCGTAATCTATTTGATCTCATTAAAATGCTCTGTAGCTCGCAGGCGTGTGCTAGGACTGCGACTGAACAGCTGTCAGTCTACCAAATAACATTACAACATGAGGTACATACATAAATACTGAGGGCTACTGCCAAGAAGAAACTTTACTTCTTCTACAGTAATATTATACATTTTATTATTATTATTTACATTAACTTTTAATGTTTTACTTGATTTTATGGTGTATGTATTTAGATGAACAGACATTATTCCAGAAATCCCATTTTTCTGATTAATGTATGTTTTTGCTCCCTCTAGTTTGGCAAAAACACATCTATTTTAAAGAGCACATTAACTAACCCAATGTACATACTGTAAAATATAATTAAATGCATATTTTTTTAATTTTTTAATTTAGCTTTTCCTTCACCACAGCAGGAGTAGGCCTATTCTAACGTGTAACCCTTGTATATGAAGTGGATAGCCTTGAAACATAAAAAATGATCTTAAAAAAACAATAACTCTTTAAATATATGCTAAATATATTGTAGTGTATACATTTTGTTGATTAAGACAGCCAATGGGGATTTATGAATAGTATTTTTCCACCAGGCATATGTATCTAATACTAATCTTATAGATCACATAATGCTCTGTAAGAATACTATTGTTTAAATTGCCTTTTCACTCACACTATAGACTGCTTATATACAACTGCTTGTATACACTGATTTTCTGAGCTGACCAGTTCTCCTGATTGCTACTGCAAATAGTAATCCACTTCATGTAATATTCCACTTTATACAATTATACCACTTCTGTATCTTTGAATATCTCTTTAAATCACTTAACAGGAAGGTATTCCTAAATACATTGCTCTGGAGTAGGTTTTTTGCCCAATTTCTAGGTCTATTTGCTATTATTTAATTAAAAATGTACTCAAAGATTTCTCCATGACCTGATAGTGCCACTGCGAATATCCTGAAGTACATGAAGTATCTTTGAGTGAGTATATTTCACCATAAAAGGTCCTTTAGATAAGTTGCAGAGACAGCAGCTTGGTGCCAGTGGGGGGAGAAAATGACTTTGGTGTTTGGCACAGGTCCTCCCTGTCTCCCAGTGGGACGGGGCCCAGATTTACATAACTAACATCTTGATTCGCTGTAAAGTTAAATTAGGGCCCGCTCTGTGTTCAATTACCTCAGTGGAACGTTGTATAATTAAAACTTAAGCAGTGGCCCTACTGTTCAATAACTTTGTGCCAGGAGACCAGCGCAGAGAGAGCAGGATGGATTGAACGACTGGAAGTGATGCTGCTTCATGTTTTCACCAGATATGACCTTTGGCAAATTCTCAAGCTTAGTATCCCAATGGGTTGTGTTCATATAATGTCACAGTATTGTAATGGCCTATAGCGTTTAATGGAGCTGGAGGAAGTGAAATGTATATCCGCAGCTAAAGTTTCAGAAATGCATATGTGTGTTTCACTTTTTCATTACCAGGCCTGTCAACACGAAACAAAAACTGGCGAAAAGGTTTTTTTGTTTTTTTTTCTGAGCAAGAATCAAATGTGTCCCTGAGCAAATCAAACACACATTAACAGGTTCAATATTTGTGGGTTTTGTATTGGGATATTTCTTTTAAAAATTGTGTCTAACCTTTTACTGACGCACATCACTCTACACATAATAATACATAATAATGAATTGGGTTTATGTACTGTAGCAGTTTTCCAGGCACCCAGTCACTTTACAATTGATTGCATTATTGATTCACTCCACTATCAAATGTTTGTGGTGGCATGTTACCTTTGTGGCCAGTGCTGTCCTGGGACGACTGACGACATTCACAACAAAACATTCATACATTCTGGCAAGGTGTGCGTGACGTTCATATTATCTTCTTATCATCTTTATGTTTATCAGATTTGACCTTGAGAAAGTGGCTGGAGGAGAGCCACCATGTCCTTAAGTTGAAATTTGAAAGTGTAAGCTGTGGTACTGGCCTCTTAATAGTGCCCTTGCCAGATGTTGCATGGAGATCATTGGCTGTGCATTGGCTCCATAATTAGATGTTTCTCCTTCAAATCTGAAATTCTCTTTCAAGTGATTAGTGCTGTCACCAGAGCCAATGGGCCAGTTTTTAAACAGCACTTCCTTGAACTCATTTGTTCCAGAAGTAGCCACTCAAGCGAAAAGTGCCATTCAAATGCATTGATAAATGTGCTAAGGTGGAACTATTTTGAAGCGGCAAATGTTGTAAAAAACTCTCTTATCTCTATGGCTCTGGCTTTGGTTCTTGTATATGTTATTTTAGCTTGTTTATTAATTTCTCAAAGTAGTGCGCATTTTATGGTGGCCATTAGCAATTCATGTTGCAACACCTATTTTGCAAGATCGTGCATATTCAATGGTTTGCCTAGTAAATGTTTCACTTTTATCCCTTTGAGGATAATACAACAAAGTGGTCAGTGAGAAAAAGGTAAATCATTGCATAACCCATTATTTACTCTACAGTAATTGCCAGCACAGCCCTAATTGACAAAATCAATGACATTGGCTTGTGTCATGTATGGTTGCTAATGGGGCCATTTCAAACTTGCATAACAAAGATTATTTTATTTTTTTAAATAAAAAAATATATATATATATATCTCATTTGTGCAGTATTCTTGTTAGAAGTTGCTAGTGGAGCCTGTCAGGCAACTATGGGTCTTAGGTGCATCCTGCAAAATGACTTTATGTGTCTTTTAAACTTGTGTCTTGATGATGCTGCTATTTTTTATTGTATTTATTCATATTCATATTATGTACCTGAACGACAGAGAAGCCTGTGCGATTTGCCCAGACTAAATTGGTTCCTTTATGAGATCAGTTATAGACTCTTAGGTCATAATCCCTAAATTGATTAAATTGCCTCTGTATGGTTGCAATGTTTTATGTATGAGCTAAAATATGTCACTATATGTGAGACAAAGAAAAGACATTCAGTTTTTAAATGCTTTGATTTTGGTATTTTAACTTAATCAAGCATTGTTTTTTGAGGGTAATGGGGACTTTATCACATATCATGCTTTTGTGAAGTTCTGCAATCTCAATGTATACCTCTAGGACAACTGTATGTATTTGTATTGGGTCAAATATAGTTACAATGCCCTTTGAAAGCACTTATTGGCAAAGCAGTTCCATCTTGCTGAGTGGATGATTAGCATGGAGACAATGCCGAGTATGTTCATTAGTTCTGCTTACACCTGCATTTCTGCCAAGACCTAATATCCTGCTTACTATAAAATACCCTGCATACATTAGAAATAAATTATATAAAAGACATCTCAGGGAAATGACCCCTGCTGTGTCCTATTTATAGAAAATAGATGTAACCATCCCTACCTTTATAGTCTTTTGTGTTAGCCTTCCTTCGCTAATTGTTAAAAAAGCATTTATTGTGCATGTGCTCTGAAACACAATTACTGAAACAAAGCTGATGAATATTCAGTGTGAACAATTAGGGCTTTAATTGTGATACAGGGTTTAAAGCTGCAGGAAAGCATCCATTGAAGGGTTGTAAGGCACAGAGTTGGCAGCTTCTGTCCACTCGGGAGCCGCAGTGGAAGTGGAGCCCTGCGGTGAAACAATGCTTGAAGATATCAGAGATCTGCTGCTGACAGTAATGAGAGGCCCATTTTGGCCCTGTTTGTGTATATGTGAGTGTGGTGGGGTCTGGGGCAGGAAGAGGTTGAGAAGGCTCATGTGTGATTGGAGCTGCTTTCAGTCAATTTGCTTATGTGTTCGCCTCTTCAGCATTCTTTATATCTATAGTTAAGCAGAGATTTTACACTACAATCAATAGCATGGGATTATTAACATAAAATCATTGTCAGGTATTTTGAAGATAAATAAAAAAAATCACCATTAATTAAAAACAAATCCTCTTGGATACTCAGGAACTTAGAATTAGTAGAATTATATATATATATTTTTTTTGCACATCTCAAATCAGTTAGATTAGTGTGGCTTTTATTCCTTTAACAATACACTCTCAATTCATATTTACAAATTGTGCCTGCAACATCTCCAACCAAACCTTACCCAACGACATACTGACATAATTAACTGGTAGGATTGGCAATTGAACTGCCAACCTTCCAACAGTGGACGGCCATGTCTCACCACCAGTGGATCAAGTGGTCACATCTTTCTTTCTATAGCAGCCATTTATAATAATATTGTAATCAAGTTAATCTTCAATCCATAGAACATCTAAAGTAGTGGCTTTTGGTTATTTGTGCTGATAGCAGCTTGAAGGACCCTGGCAATGCTCCTAGATATGATTCTCTTTTCCAAACACACAGTCACGCACACACACACACACACACACACACACACACACTAACCACTAATACCGATCTGAATGCCAGATTTCCATGGCCATTAGTGATTGTTATTCTGATACAGTAATGGAAGCAGCCAGAACGGTAAGGAAATAAGCCCTACATTTAGACCATGTTTTTAAGCATGTTTTTCCAAGATTTTAAAATAATAAACCATGTAAAATTTTATATGTTAACATTACTTAAAAACTAGGAAATACATTGCTTTCAAATGTAACAAATCTATACCAAAGATTTTTTTGCTGATTTTTCAATACATGACAAAAACCTGTGCAGACTTGACTTTTTTTTTTATATTATTGACTTTCCTGTTAAGGGTTGCCTATTACAAAATCTATTAGCTTTAGGCGGGGTACACCAGTTAGCTGCAGGGTTGACACTTGGAGACACACACCATAAACCTCTTTTTTTAACATAAAGCCTTTGATGTATTCCTAGATTTTTCAAGTAAGGTTTACAAGTCAGGTTTTACAGTGTAGAAGAATATTATCGGTGAATACGTAATGAATGTAATTTCAAAGGCTGCTGCTGCACCAGTCGCACACAGTCACCTCTTTTATTTTCCTGCTTTAATGTCTTTAAGATCAGGCCGTGTGCGTGTTGTTGTAGCCTTACAGTTTTTGTTTTGCTGACACTGGTGCTTTGCTAAGTCATGAAAATGCATAGCAGCTTGTTATGGTAATACTTTGTCAGCTAGCGTGTCAGGGCCCGATAAAGGAAGTTGGGACATTATTCAACCTTGAATCTTTATGGCGCTCACTAAGCAGCTTCTTCTAAAGGCCCCACTAAAAAGATGCATCAAATGGCATCAGCTGAAGGAAAAATAGGCAACATTAAAGTGTTATTTATGCATTGAGAGTGCACACTATGATAAACCATGGATTAGTTGTCGTGTGTTTGGGATGTCTAAGCTCTTGGAGAATTGTGGACTTAACTTGATAGTAACCTATTTGACTTATTCTCTGCTTCTGCGATTCAATGTAATTCTGTTCTTAGAAAAGTGTTATGACTTTAAAGTGGTTAGCCGTGGCCAAATACAAGTATGCCTTATGCTGTGTTTACACCAGACGTGTTTGAAGCAGAAAAAATGTGTCTCTCGCGTTGAACCCGTTTACATTTTGAAACAAGTCTCTTCACACGCCAGGCGAAGTTTGCTGTCT
The DNA here is from genome assembly GCA_036025475.1 of Philypnodon macrostomus. Classification (NCBI taxonomy): domain Eukaryota; kingdom Metazoa; phylum Chordata; class Actinopteri; order Gobiiformes; family Eleotridae; genus Philypnodon; species Philypnodon macrostomus. Next base: position 15,209 of record JAVQKC010113075.1, read on the forward strand.
CTTGCTGTCTGTCAGCTGTTAAAGGGGCTGCCTATAACTGACTGAGATATCTGCAGTTTGTTGAGCTGTGGTCCGGTGTAGATGGAGGATTTTTCCGGTGCACACACTGGGGCTATACCAAGCTGGGTCATGCATGGGTGGTTCAAAAGCTCACTCTAGTAGTGCAATAGCACTATAACTCAGTATATAATAGTTAAGAAAATCTGATCCCCTGGTGGCCCTGCCCTGTGGCTGTCGTCAGCATGTCACTTTCAACAAAAGTAGGCTCCCGATTGGTGTGTTTTTGTCTCATTCGCCTCACGCTTTCCGGCAGAATCACCAGGATCGTGCGTCAACGCGCCTTTACATCATCTTAACATAGGAATAACTTGCTCCATTCACTCCATTCACGTCCGGTATGAATGCAGCATAAGATCAGTGGTCCTCAAATTGTGTAAACTATTTATTTTAGTTTGACCCAAACAGGTGAAGGTAGTTTGTAGCGTCCCTGTATGCATTTGATCAATCTTTTTCCAGATCTTAACCCAAGCATCTGGAGAACATGCAAATTCTGGATCTGGAAATTGAACATGGCATGCTTTGAAAAAAAATTAACAAAAAGACACACACCTCTGAAACTGTGGGTTGAGAGCAGGCTAGTTACAGTATTTCCAAAAACATGGTACAGGGCTTATTTTTGTAATCTCAAACATGTTTCCTCCAGATGATTGAGGTTTTGTGTCTGCATGTGTTGTCTACAATACAAAACATGTTTGCTCTTTGGCAGCTATCAAATAAGACAAGTCTACCATTACATTACTTTCATTGACCCCTATTGGGCCCAAAACCACCAATATATGATCTCTTCAAAAGGTCTTGGTAAATGTTGTCCATAAGATTAAAACAACCAATTTACTGTTGGATTTAATTGTACCACCCAAAGCATGTACAGCGTTGATCTGTTGCTCATTACCTATATGATCAACTCACATGGGAACTGAATGACACGATGATTGACAGATTTGCCACTTTGCTCTAAGTATGAAGTAGCTATCAAAATCGTTGGGCTGATTATTCTGATAACAGCTGATTCTTTAGCTAATGTTTGTGCTAATTTCTACACTGAGGTTTTTATATGCAACACTTTGTAATTATCATGCTCTTATTTGGCTTTGATCCAATTATATTGTATCTTCTATCTCTTTCGAGGCACTTCATTGGAGGGAAATACATTTTTTTTTTAGTTCACTCCTCTTCAATGTCAGTGTTAATGAGCCACTGTAAGGGAAAATGGCCCCAACATCTTGCTGGCCTCAGTCAACCCTGGTGTCTAATCACATTGTATCACTGTGAAAATTGACTTAAAAAAGTGAATTCATCTAGTCATCGGTTTTCCGTTTTTGTCTACAGTGTAGTTCATTTGTACCACACTCCTATGTCCACTATAAATCACATCCTCCTCTGCCTCCGAGACCTGCTCAATGTTAATACAGATCTCCTTCATCTCAACTGCTTCATAATCACATTGACCACCTGTTTTGTCTTGCTGTTGGGCCACGTTTTGCCCCATATTCAACTCATTATTCATCATCTCGGGCTAGTTTCAGGGATAATTTTGGGTAATAGTTGGAAAGAGAAGTTTAGTGAGAGAGCCATGTGTTCATGGATATCATTGGCCTAGGAAATGACTTGTAATATGTGAAATTGAAAGATTGCTTGTATTTCATAAAAGCTTCCGAATACCAGAGTGCTCGGACAATTAGGTATATAATGATAAGTCATTGCAGTAAGACCACTGACTGATGCAAAGTGAATACGATTTTGTGGGTGATCATTTTGTCCTTGAAGTGTGTTCTTGTTTTCTCTGCTGAAAAACCTCAGATAGGTGCACTTTCTCTCTGCCACGCCCAACTAACCACTGTAACCAACACAAACAATGGAAAGTAGTAGCAGAGTGTTTTGTTTTTTGTACATTTTTCTACTTTGAAAGGTGGAAGTGTTTTCTGAAAAGGCCAGTCCCTTAGCACAGGGCTTCCCATAGGGGGTGTCAGGACCCCTCCGGTTTATGATTTCATAATCATTAATTCATTCATTCAATCATTAATCATAAATGTTGTGTATTAGAACATGTATATTGTATTGCAGTGATTCACCCTAGTGGTCCGCGAAGGTCCTGCAGGGGGGCCCCCAAAGCCTCTTTAGCTTGAAATAAAAAAAAAAAAAATATGTAGACAGTTATATCGTAATCAATCAGATATCACTTCAAGCTATTGTTGTTTTCAGTGGATTCAATAGAAATTTTGATGATTTTCGGGTATATAGAAGGGGGCCGCGGCACTCTTGACTTTGGGAATGCCTGTTGTACTGTTTAAAAATACCCATACATTTAATGCACCTTTAATAACTGTGACATTTCATATAATAATAAATGTTGTGTAATTCAAAATAAACCATTAAAATAAAAGCATCACACCAGAGTTTAAACTGTATACAGTAGCCTATTTAATTGTATTTTTAAACCCGTTCTGGGAACAGAGGGTCCCAAGGCTTTTCTTGCCATTACTTTGGGGGTCTTGGTCTGAAAAGTTTGGAAACACCTGCCTTAGCATACTGATAACTTCAAATGAAACAGCAGGAACAAGGAAAAACCATTGTGGGAAGAAGAAAACTCATAATAGGGTAAATTGAAAGCAAAGAAAGTATTATCCAATATGTGTACTATGCTGCGAGCTGCAGTACATTAAATACTACAGTGAGAGTTGCATTTATTCGAATGGGAGTCCTTATTAGCTTAAGCAACACAATCACTACTAATTAGAACAAAAATTGAGCAAAACTTTGTAGAAGATATATAAGTCACCATAAATGTCTAGTTTGAGTGGAGATGCTAACAGTGGTACTTCAGCTTTTCATGCACAATTTGATACAGTGAACAGATCCGAAAACTTTATTGGACGAGAAACATCTGCTTAAATTGCTTGCTTGGTTTTATTTGCACTTGTCAAACAGACAGACATATCCTAGCTCGGCATATGGCGTGCTAGGATATGTACTTTATGCACTATAGGAAATAACAGTATAACATGAAAAAACTTCCTTAAAACATCATCTACACCAAGCTTCTTTTTTTTGTTCTACACTACTTGAAATACTGGCTGTTGCATGTCACCATGTGAAATTACACACAGAAACCGCACAAAAACATATGAGGAAAAAAATGGGAAACATAGATATTATATTGCAGTGATTCCAAAACTGGGGTCCGGGGCCCCCTACGGGTCCGCGAAGGTCCTGCAGGGGCGGCCCTAAAATTTAGTTGACAGTTATATCATATTCAATCAGAAATCACTTCAAGAGAGATGTTTTCAGTGTTTTCAATAAAAGTTTTGTATTTTGACAGAAGATTTTAGATTAAGGGGCCTGTTGTATTGTTGAAAAATACCCATGAATGTAATTCCGCTTTAATGACTGTGACATTTCATGTACACTCAGCTTCCATGCGCTACAGTTCTGCGCTTGGTAAACATTTACTAGAGACTAGAGACAGTGTTTGTTCAGAGGCTAACAATAGAAGCTGGGGTGACAGAGTTGAAGAGAAAAACAAGTCATAATTATTTTTTTTCCTAAAAGTGTCTTGTGAGATGCCAAGGCTGGGTGCAAACTGCAGACAGACTGTGTCTGAACTTAGACAGATGAGATCTCGATTGGCGGCTGACGTGTGATAATCAGGGAATTGGAAAGAGAAAATTGCATCAGAATGGAATCATAAGCCTGGCCAGAAGTGAGGATTTGCTGATCCCTGACCTTCTGTTTCAGAGCTGAGGATTTTAAGTAATGAGATCTATGCAGTGAAACAACTCCACTATTAGACTGGCGGACTTCAGCTACACCAGGCACGAACGATGGATTTAACACCATCTCCACAAATGCGCAACAACAGCAGCCAGTCGACATATATAACCATGTCTACGGTATAAAAAGAGTGGGTTAAAAAAACAGAAACACAGACAGCAGCAGAAAATTTTTAAAATTAACTATTTGTTGAAAACATGATCTTTTTGTAAACTGTTGCTTGATTAAAAGCCCTGATTAGTTGCATGACCCTTCAAGGCCCTCGCTCTTGTGGCTGGCCACACCCACTTCACCCACTTCACCATGTGGGTGTGTACCAATGCAAACAGAGGGAAAAACTAGGGCGTGGGGTTCCTATCTATGTAAAAAGGTCAAACCAAATGTTTTCAGTTCCTGAATAGGCCAGCTCCTGGGTGAACAGGATTACTTAAACATTAACATTAACCTATTTAATATCAACATTTCTCAGCCTTATTGTGTTAAAATATGTTTTAAAATATTGTTATTTTTTAAGTCCTTGATGAAAATGTGGGTAAAGAGTTTTATGTTTTGCCGGTATACTGAAAATGGTCAATTTTCAGATATTCTTTTTTTTTTCTATACATTGCAAAATAACAATTTGTGTTTAATTTAACCAATAAGATGTACAATGATTACTTTGAGTAAAGAAAAGCTGATGGGATTAAAAGGGGTAATGTATAAAAATACATCCCCAGTTATGTTTTTAACAAGAAAATGATCATAGAACATGGTTGAAATCTCTGAAATGTTTAGTTAGCATTAAACACGTCCACCAGACCACCAATCTACAACTACACTAGGCACAACTAATGGATTTAAAACATCTTTAGAAAAGTGCTTCTACAGCAGCTAGTCACATTGGAGGGTAGATAAAGGAAGAATGAGTAAAGAGAATGACATTGTGTTAGAATAAATAGAGTTGGTATGATGTTTTAATGCGGAGAAAGAAATGCTTCACGGTATGGAATATATTGTATTTAAATGGAACCTGCTGCTAAAAATAGTACAGGGGGCCTATTATAAAGGATGAATTAAGCTCTGCTGCTCATTTTCTTTTATCCCTATACTTCCAGACATCTATAGGTGTAGCTATAACCTGGCTTTGGAAAATGACATGGTAGATGGCGACCTGCTATAAAACTTACCCTGACATTCACACCAGCATTCAAAATGTTAAGGGCCACTTTTAATCAAGTACCATGCATCTTATTGGTTTGGAGTTTTCCTTTAGGGGTGGCCACATTGAATCTAGCCGCAATGGGATCCTGATGCGCCAATTGGAAGTACAAAGATGATTATTTGATATGAAATATTTATTAACATGCAACAAGAAATTTCCACAATTGTGCAGAACATAATCACTTTAAACATTTGACATATAAAATAAATTGATTTTACACTTTTTACTCTCAGTTTCCAATTATATAAATCCAGTTAAAATCATAGAATTCCAGCGTGGCACTGTAATGACAATAAAGCAGCTTGTGTTGTGCTGTTTCTGCACAGAACAGTAGCCTTTGCAATGACATTATTTAACAAGGATAATTAGCCTGAATAATTAACCTAATGGGGCCAATTTGGTTCATTATCTTGCATTCACAGATTGTTGGTGGCGGGCTGCTGCATGATTTTTTTTCTTCTTGGACAATCCCTGTTAGGAACATCGAAATAAAAGAAGAATTTGGAAACTGAATGATTTTTTTAATGAATCTATTTGACACTGATTGTGAACTATGCACACTTTTATCATAGCCAGGGAAATGTATGTTCTGCAATTTGTTTAATAAGTCAAAGTGTATTGCCATTTTCTAAGGTGTACACCGCCTTAGGCCCAAAGTAGCTACCTTGCAAACTAAGCACCTACGGTTGTCACGTTGTACGACAAGTGAATAGCATTTTTTTTTTACTGAACTACAAGAATTACAACATTTATTTACAATTGTCTATTTCCATTATTGGATCAAGTAGTATTGATGTTAGCAATGTTACCACCACTCCAGTTCCAACCTTTACGAGTCAGAGAGCCTAATAAAGAACTACTGAGCTGAACTTATTGAATTGACAGCAATAAATACTTGATGTTGGAACTAGTCATTTCAAATTCAATTGTGCAAAACTGATTGATGAAAAAAGAGGATCTGCATTCACAGTCAGAATTGTTTATTTTGTCACTGGGTTGTAGTGCCTGGCAGGTAGCTTTTTATTTGAGGGTTTTGTCAAAAAAAAAAAAAAAACAACAACTGGCTGCCATGGAGGCTGATAACAGAACAACTCTTATCCCAGCTGCAAACCAGAACAATGAAGTCAAAGCAGTGCCCCACAGAGCAGAGGGGAACAGACGAGGTAGATGATAAAAGGCATTGAAAGGGCCCTCCTGATGATAATTGAAATAACATTAAACCATTGTTGATACAGCCAGCCTTGTTAGACAACTGGCCATATCAAGGCTCCTGATTTGGCCTTTTGACATGATGCCACCACTAAAAAGACGGCTCTAGTTATTATTTGCGCCTGGATTTACGGAAAAAAAGACTTGAAGGCTTGAAGAAGCTTGAAGAAAGTTCTTGAACTAACAAAATAATTTCTAAATTAGAAGAACTTTAACAATAGAGAGACTATGGTTGGAGTGTGGATAGATCTTGACTGAGTATATCGCAGTTCAGAGATAAATACTCTTTCTGTTAAACCACATCGCTGTTACTGTTGTAATTAAGGACTTCCCTTTGCTGGCCTTATATTGCAATGATACACAATGAATTTTGAGTTATGAGTTAATTATGAGTTACCCACCAACACCATAAAAACATAAAAGTATTTTCTTTTTAAGTCTAAATAACTGTCCCAATTCTTTCATACAACAAACCGTGTTTTACAAAACATTGAAGAGTTCATGTTTGGTAGCATTTGATGTTGGACCATCTGCAATCAATAATGTTTCTCCAACTCTTGGTCAGAAATGAATTCAGAATTTGGGCCAACGATGGAAACAGCTTCTCCTCTGAAAAATCTAGTTCAAATGCAGCAGTATCTACAAAGGCACGGATTTTGGCAGCCCATTATAGCGATTGGTACCTGTTGGTTTAACGCTTGGTCTAGAGCCTGTTCCTCCCTGGCTTTTGTTAACAATAGATCAGAATGTTATTTGAAGTTTAAAAGGAGTGTTTTGACAAGTGAAACCATGTAAAGCAACAGGTCCGCTGACAAACAGAAACCGAGTTTTTCAAAAGTTTTTCAAATTATAGGCTAGAAATGTAAAAAGCATTTTGGAGGGAAGTTGTCAGTTCTGAAGCAGTTTAATCACAGTGCCAGCCAATATCAAGCTTTCTGCAACATTGCTTTTTGTGTGTAGGGAGGCAAAGTGGTAAAAAAGAATCATTATCATTGTATTTCATCTACATCAATGAGCAATTATGGAAGCATTATCTCCATAGTGCACGACAACAGTTATGCAGATAGTTTGTATTTGGTTAGTATTAGTATTAATTAATCTTCAGTATCTAATGATTTGCTACAGGACTTGCTTTGGAAAAGAGCCAATACACCATGTAATAAAATCTATAGAAAACTATACAGAGACAAACGTGAGATTTTCACCCCCATTTTTACCAACTTCACCATTTTAAAGACTTTAGCTGCACTTACTGAAACCATACTATTACCAGTGGCACCTGTCCTCCTCCAAAATGGCACCTGCCCATTCCCTCATCATCATCAGGGCCCACAGTCCTCTATCCAGCCTGGTCACACAGCTGTCAGTGCATTTGAACCACAGGAGCAAAATCAGTGCTTTTCTATCAGCCGGTGAATGAAACCAGGCTAACCAAGAGAGCACCATTTAGGCTTTTAAGTCTAGTCCCAGGTCATGATTGCTGCCGTGAGAGCGCCTGGTTTTTGGGCTGATTATTTTCTACGAATGTTGCACTTTGGAGCAATTGTGCAAGAGAGAGAAAGATGTGTAGGCTCATTCTCCGCTCTGGCATTTCGAACCACGGGACATAAATCTCAACTTTGCCATTTATGGTTTGGGGACTTGAAATTGCCTTCCTTTCTTATATGGGAACGGATGCCCTTAAAAAGACTAGTATGTTGAATTTACTTTGCTACTTTTGTGCTCTGTCATCTGAACAAGAAACCGGCTGACATTTTTAATTATGGAAAGTAAATATATAAAGAGGGACAGTGAAATTGATCCTGGCCAGTGCTGATCCATCAAGTTTCTAAGTCACATGTCTCTATAGCTAATCATAGTATTTCCTAAACACACAGTGTAATTGCATTTCTGTGAATACACCAAGTACAATAAAGCCCCTCCAGTCTTTTTTATTATTATTATGTTTTCTCTGTGTCTGCCATGAACATTCAGAAATGGCATTTAGTCAGCAGAGACGTACAGATTTAACAGGGATTGTCGTAGCTCACAAATCAATCCCCACATAACCATCTGACAAATTAGACAATGACCTTTTGCCAACTGTCTTTTTCATCGGATCCTGAGCCAGATAACTTTTATTCTGTCAAGACATAAGTGAAAATGACAATTCCCCCAGTCTTGATTTTTTTTTCTTTTCAGGGCATTTACATATAGCATTTCTTGACATTAATTTATCTTTGTTACATCATACAGCTACATCATACTGCTGTTGTGAATGTGCATGTTTGCAGAAGTAGGAATCGTATATGGAATCATGCCTCCCATAGGTCTGCCCCAGGGCAGTTGTGGCTACAGGGTTAGTTGTCAATGTGATGTGAATAAATAATACAATCTATTATACTACTCAAACACACGTCAAAGGTGCTATGTCTAGCTTTTAGATCGCATCCAGAGCAATTATGGGCAATTATCTTTTTCTGAGTGCCACATTGGGACCGGGTACGGTTGTGGAGGGCCAATAATCTGCAAATACACTACTTTTACAGAAAACCTAATAAACAGAAGTGTTTTTTGTGGTAGAGAGAGGTTTCCCTCACATTGACATGGCAAACTAAGGCATTCTCTGTTTGTTGCCATCAGTAATGTGACACAAATGTGAATGGTGCATGTCTTCAAAATGAGATATTATACAGTATAATTCCTAATATGTGTTGATTTTTGTTTTACCAAGCCACATGTGGCCCCTGGGCCGCACTTTGCCCAGGTCTGATATGGAGGGAACATTGAAAAATGCTTTTTAACCCTTTAAATCTGTAAGGACCCATGGAAGTCCTAGGAGACACTGTTGAAGTAATGCATTTACTTAAGTTAATGTAGCAAGAAGTCCAGTTGATGTCCAGCTGAAAAATGCAATTGCAACAAACTGTTGGTGAAGATTGTATTATTAAACCTAGGTTCAAACCCATTAACCTGTTTAGATTAAAAATAAATGCCAAAAATATAGAAATCTTTCCTTATTTAACTACGGGTCACAGAACTGGCCAATAAGTCATTATTGGATCAAACTTGAAGCTATTTCCTAACCTGTCAGTTGCTAATTTCTTACTCTATAATCAGCCCTTATCTTCCCTTGGGATTCCTCCCTACAACCCATTTCAGCTGACCACAGACTATCCCTGGGTAACCCTGATCCTCACTAGTGCGCAACACTGAGCCGTGTCTTTGTCGAGTTGCTTTGAAAAGCCACAGTAAGCAATAAACATGTGCACGTAACAGAAGGGAAAGTTATGGTTTACCAATAATGCTGGTTTATGGGTCTTGATGCAGAGCTGTATTTAGAGTTTGCACTTCTGGCAAGCACTATAAAAACAGTTAGATTACTTCTAGGAAAAAATACTGAATGACCCGAAAAAAAAAATATATACAAACTGGTTGTTTAAAGCAGAATTATGTTTTTTTTTTTACCTTAATTAAACAGCTTCTGACTAAATTAGTTTTTGTGGGGTGAAGGAAGTTTCACTTGCCCCCCCCTTCAATTTTCTGAGCGATTGACCCTGTGTTTCTATCCATGGAAATCTAAGGTCAAACTACGTATCACGCAAAAAACACACATTGTCTTATTTGAGGATTTTACATAATGTTGATAGCATTTATGAAATAAATAGAAAAAAAAAATGCACAGATTTTACAGTGTAGACTCACACACTCCCCCCTGCCTTGTAGTCAGGCCTCCTAATAATTTATGCATTAACTTGGAAAGACTCCAGTTTGATATTTCCAATGGCAACGGCTCATCTGCGCTAGCTCCAAATTATACCACAGTAAGTAATTGGACGGTGTTCGGAATTCCATTAAAGATCATAAAGTGTTTTTTGCAGAAACAGGTCAACAATCTATCACACTTGATTCTCAACCACATGGTCTCCACTCAACTCAACAATAGCTTTTTTATGACCAGTAAGTTTATACACGGTCATTTTGATCCACTGAGAAGACAGCACATATGATTGTCCTGACCTTGTTTATAGAGTAGTACAAGTCAAACTATATCACAGATTTGTATACAGTAGGCAAACCAATGAGAACAAGTGATAGCTATAATGCTGTTTTCACACCAAACGTGAATTGAGAGTCTGGAGAAAGTGAGTTCCATTTGTCTATCTAGGAATAATCTGTTCAATGCAGTGGCAGAGTGAATCCACCAGCCCATAGTCCCCTAATGTTAGAGAGGTGTAAATCTGAGTATCATCTGCCAACAAAAGAGGTCCCAAAATGGACACTTGGGGGAACCCACAGGTCAAGGCCATTTCATATGAGACACAGTTACCGATTTCAACAAAGTATTTCCTGTCATCAAGATAGGAATTAAATTATTTGGGGGTATGGGGGTAGTTGTTGTTGGGGAGCTCAGCAGTGTTGATGATAGTATCCATGATCTTGCCATGTAAGGAATGAGGGGCACCATCCCAATTCAAAGTTATCAAAGTGGTTTGGAAGGCCATTGGTGAAGCAGAGGGATGGAACAGACGTGGAGTGGGGCAGCAGGTGGTGCCCACTGTTGTAGTGAGGGCACCTATGGAGGTGGTGGGGGTGATGAAGGTGCTGCTGGAGCTGGGTATTTGGCTGGTGGGGTAGGTGTGTTGCTCCCATTCCTTCCTTCTATTAGTGGCCGCTCAGGACCCAGTCCAGGCCCATTCTGATGCGATGTGAGAAGTGTGGCCCATTCTGATGCCTCGAAGTGTGGAGGAGGTTATCTGTCAACCGTCAACCTCCACCTCTGCTCAGGAATGGGTCCCTTCCTTTACACAGGTGCTCCCGTTGCCAAAACAAACAGAAGATATCAGTGAAGTGCACACCTCTGGACTCACAGACCTTGGACAACCATGTGTTCTGATTGATTGTCCTGTCAATGTTTGGGAGACTGATGAAAGTGTATCAAAATGTTTTGTGAAGTCCTTTTTTAAAACTTCAGATTCACCATCCCCAATGTCCACTGCACCACATGCAAAATCATCTGTTTTACTCCTTGATGTTTTGACATGACCTGGGGAGCGGAGCTATCTCAGTCCCTGTAGTACTTGGATGGCTGCTAATCATTCTACTGCTGCTTATGTCACTGATATCACCCAGTAGCAAGATACAGATTCACTCTCTTTTTGGCTGGTGCTTTCTCCTGACTTCATGGCTCCTGTTTTCTCTTTGTTTGTGTTCCAACTCAATCACATTTAAATCAAACAATGGCTGAAATCTGCTAGTTTGATTTTTGGTGATGCTACAAATGCTGTTTATGTCAGGTGTCATTTTGGTCTTTAGTTAATTTGGGCAAAGACACTGTGTCATTTAGATTCAGGTTAATAGTAGCATTTTGTCAAAATTGTCATTTTTGTTTGTTGAAATCTTCTTACCACTGAATGTGATTGTGAGCATCTCCTGATGACCTTTCTCAGATTCTAAAGCAAATTTTAGCACTTCAATTGTAGCTGTTTCCACAAAGAGAATTTGTTTTTCATTTCACCTTTGACTGTAGTTGCTCGGTTCGTTGTAAAATCCAATAAAAATATTAAATGTTCTGAATCCACTAAAAAGAATGTACACAAGATAATCCAATAAACGTAAATTGCCAAAAAAATGTAAGTGTAAAAAATGTAAGGATACAAATGCAAAGTAAAGCAGAGCAAAGCAGGAGCGAGGAGAAATGCGTCTGCACTCTTCAGAAGCAGGAAGCTATTGAGGATATCGACCTAGGGTCAGGCCATGGCGACTTGTCATTGACACCATGCGCTAACGATAATACACCTATATATACCATACCAAGGCTAATGCTAACACACTGTGTGCGACTTTTGTAAATAGTTCAATAAAGTGTTGACATGCTGAGACAAATGTATACACAATAATAGGCTATTATAATCAATAGTAATAATAAAACATAATATAGTCATAATTATATTATAGTATTGGTCATAACAATACTTTTTAAACAATAACAAAACACAATGAATTGTAAAACATATTTTATTATGAATAACATCAGCAACTATTATCAAAGGTCACATCTGTGTGGTATAATTTCTTTAATCTTCTGAAAGTGCAGCAGACATCAATACATTCACATTTGTAGAACAACAAATTAGACAAAATGAAGCAATCTCCTCTGCCTTCTCCTGTCTTTCCTCCAGGTTTTCAACCTGCCAGGTTGAACACTCATATGTCCTTGGATATATTAGTGTTATAGGTGAGCCAGCTCGCCTTCTGCCTGGGCATGTACTGTAATACTGGAGCCAAGGCGAGACTTGCTTCAATGTCTGGCCTTCACTGACTTCCTGACTGAGTGAGCTGGGTTCAGAACTGTAGCGACACCTGTATATGGTGTTTGGTTGTGACCTTTGAGGATGGAATACTTTGTGTTCTAAGTTATTTTGCACAGTTTCCAGTAGAGTAGTATTGGATGGATATATTGGGTATGGTTCACGCTTGCTCTCTTCTGTGTTTTAGAGAAGAAATAAGATCAAAACAAAGTCTGAAATATGAAATTGTTGATTAAGTGAGTGCAAATCAAAAAACTAAAAGTTTAAAGAGAGGTTTTACGTTGTAGCAAGATACAAAATATGTATTTTTATGTGATTCTAATTTATCATGAAATTACAAAATTTTATCATGATACACTTTTTATGCTCATGTTTTCACAGTATGTTTAGATATGTTTTGATATGTTTAGATATGTACCTTGTAATTTCATGGTAAATTAGTATAACTTAAATACATGATCATTTAATATCTTGTTATAACATGATACGTATCTTTTAAAAATGTAATAATACCATTAATGACTCCTTGGAATTTGCCAGTTAGTTTTTCATGGTTCCTATATTCTGAATGGCTGTCTACTGCAATTGAAGTGTGCCTTTTATTTACAGTGTATGCTGTATACATACATGCATGAAGAATCCTGCTTCTCAACTCCTCAGAGAGAAGACGTGATCATCTCATTACCACACTAGTGAGACAAGGTCACAACCGACCTGATTATTATGTACATTTCTCCACAGACAAGACAACTTTACCCTTTTTAAAGTGTTTTCATCTCATCTGATCATCTTTACATCTTCTCTTCTTCATCTTGTACGTCTCCCACTGGCCCACACAAATGAATTACATGCACAACACTGCTGTTCACAAGAGTCATTTACTAACGGCTTTGAAGAAACAGGAGAAGTTTGGCGGTAACAAAAGAGGGTCAGTGTCAGCCGTGAGAATTGATTAAAGAGGCTATATTATGTATTTTTAACCTTTCTGAATTCATTTGTTTACCTCTGGTATGACCTGGCTCCGTGAGCCGTAACAAAAACGATGGGAGACAGGCAAGTAAAGCTCTTTTACTGATTTGCTGATTAAATTGCATATCTGTAGTGAAGATGTATGTGTGAATGAATGTGTGCAGGTGAGGGATGTTGTGTTGAGGATGGATAAAATAACCGCAAGGCAATCAAAAGACACATTATATAAATAAATATTGTTTAATGAAAGCCAATGCAAACAAATGGAAAGTAGTTTCTCCCCTGGGAGGATCAGTGCCCCAGCATGCATACCTTATAACCTGGTAGAAAGCTTTGAAAAGTTGTATAATAGGTTCTCCTTTAAACAGTAGCCAACGTATACATACCTCTGTGAAGAAGCAACTCTTATTTCTCTAGTCTTATCTAATCACATTTAATCACATGCAAATCACAACAATAGGGCTCCTTTAATGCACAGTAATAGGAACAAAGGAGAAGATGGGAACTAACACGAGAGCTTGTTAGCACCAGCGTCGGGTTTACTCTCTCCAGGCTAGTCCTAAGGGGGCTGCTTTTAATCTAGCTTCGCCTTGGGCAACAGCTACCCAGCGCAAAAGCAAATGAATAGGATAAATTGGACACAATCAATGGCACTTAATTCTCTTTGAGGAAGTTGACAAATTCCTCCTTTTGCATGCATCTTGGCACCACATTATGTTATTGGTCTAGATTATTTTAAGTCTTTAGAGGCCTATTAAACTATTAGCCAGACTTGATCATTTGAATAACCATCCACATTGGCCGCAGTATTTATTTTGTTTGGATTGAATACCACTGCTATAAGAACCAGCGCTGCAGTGTTTGGTACAAAATACTTTATTGGCTGTATCTATGTGCTATAATATAAAGTGACATTGTGGAATTAATAGTGTATTTGTATGAAGATGATGTTTCATTTTTAAGGTGGTGTAATGTATTTTTATTTGAGCTTTCTGTAGACATCTGTTAAAATGGCAGTTTCAGCAATTGTAGTTTTACTCCTTCACTGGTGGCTATAGATGTGTGTTTGGTATGGTTCAACTAAATACTTCCATTGCTTGCTATATGAAACACATAGGTACTGGTCTAGCTCGCCTCTACTACACCTCCCACTACTTCACAAAACCTTTGATATCTTTTTAAAATAACTCTAAATTCATCTAAAGTGATGACATGACACATCTGTTTTATTCTGAGCCATTCTTTTATTTCTATCTTTTTACTTGAAGTCTTTGATCCTACATTAGAACATCGCTCGGGGACAACTCCATCTTTCTCAGGGCTACACACTGCCTTTAGCACTTCTGTCTAACTTCACAAGACTGTCTGATAGTCTACCAGCAACTCCCCAGTCTCTACTTTTTTATTTATACCAGCATATGGGAAGAACATCACAGGATATCTGCACAATTGATACGTATATACAGTTCAAATTAAATCTAACTAAGTCATTTTTAGAATCAAATAAGCCAAAATCACTAGGGTTCAAACCAAGCTCAAACACAACCAGGAACACGACGGTCTCTAAATGCAACTGCAAAAGCAAAATGTGATTTACCTGTGATAGGTGCGTAACACACTTGTGCAAAATGCTGGCTTCTTATTCAGATCAGGCAGTGCATTAGCAATGTTCCATCCTTTATCAGTTTGACAAGCCTCTGTGAATTCCCTCTCAATAATTGTGTCATGTGTTATCGCTCCCTTATGACAAAGTGCTAAACTGTGATTTATGACCCGAGTATGCAGTTTTTTTAAGATGTTT
Organism: Philypnodon macrostomus; assembly: GCA_036025475.1. NCBI lineage: Eukaryota > Metazoa > Chordata > Actinopteri > Gobiiformes > Eleotridae > Philypnodon > Philypnodon macrostomus. The sequence continues at coordinate 30,510 of JAVQKC010113075.1, forward strand.
TTGTAAAAAAGTTTGCCAACTTATATATCAACATCTCATTGGAGCATATGCATGTATTTCTTCTATGCAGTGTTTCTGACTTCATGCATTATGTATGGGAGAAAGTACAACGGCACACTTCCTAAGCTGGAGCAGAGGATTAGCAATGTGTCATCTGGTGTCACCTCTTACAAACTAAATCAGAGGGGCACAGAGGAGTCTCTTTTAGTATATTCTGGCCTTTTTGTCTGGCCAGTTTGTCATGACTACTTCAAATGCTTTAGCAGCCCTGAAGGATCATTTCTTTGTTCAATGTTTAAAAAAAAATTGAAATAAATAACAAATACAGTGGCAACCAATGTGGGTTCGTATCCCACCCGCTTCATGTTTTGTCACCTTGTGCGTTCAAATAAGTACGCAAACTTTAAGATGTGGAGATCTGAGTTAATGTTACATTTCGATTATCATTCATTCCCCCTGGGCGTTGTTGTATGAGAAAGTCATACATTTCTGAAAGACAAAACAGTCCACCTGGCACCAACAGCCACAGCAATATGTAAAAAGTTATTTAAACAACCTTTCTTCTTCATTTTGATGCTTGATTTGAACATCAGCAGCTCTGTTAGAAGCAGGTAAATAGGTGTCCAGAGAGTGTATGTCTTTCTGTAAATCCAAAAAGGATGTCACAATCACAAATAAACAGTATAAAACACAGACCCGGAGCCAGCTTCAGAATTCTGTGAGCGTCATGTAAATTGCACACATCCAAAAATAATCTGCTCCAGTGGAATTGAAAATAGAAAACTATATTTGTCTGTTTTGTCAAGGGGGAAAACGGCAAGTGTGATTTTAATCATTAGATAGTGACACACAGCTCACCATGCTCCTACGCTCCTCTGCTGATTTTAATAATCACAGTTTAGAAACAGGCTATAAACAGCTGAATGACCAGGATCAATCTGATGCCCAGGGCTGGAGTCTTCTTGAATGTGTTTTTGTAGAGGATAGTGAAATATTCTTTTTTTTTTTTTTTTTATTGAAGTTGTATACATTGTACAAATATTATCATGTTCAATTACCTTTAAATATATTCATCAAACAAAGTCAAATCAATAAGCAAAATGCCTCATTGACATGCAGCATATTTACCTGCGTGCATTGGTAAAATTCAGCCAGTATATATTATAGTTGGGGTTATATTATGGTTAAAGTCCTCAGTCTGTCAGTTTCAGCTGTCACAAACTAAATTTGACTTACTTACAAAAACTAAGAAAGTTAGACAAGATTTCAGAAGTCACATATATGTCACATGGGGTAAAATCAACTTTGCATCTTTGGCTAATTCTTATTCAGTTATTTTAGGTACTATTTCATTATATTTCAAAATTATTCCTAAAATTAGATTTTTGCTCATATTTGTAATGTCCCTATATGCATGAACTTTAGTTTCCCTGCCTTGGACCAGCACTGCTAATCAGCTCTACACTCTGATGTTTTTGTAATAAGGATTGCGCGCAGTGGGTTGCTTTTTTTGTGTGTGTGCGACAGCTTCCCAAACGTCAAGATGAACCTTGATCAATTTTAATCCCAATGAAGACATATTATTTTTAGACACTTTGCCAAGTGCCTGAAAAGCAGGATTTTTTTGCAGATACATTTCACCTTCATATTAGTGATAGTGCATCTTCCCAAGGCAGAAGTGACAGGTTAATCCACAGAGAGGAGAGGAGCTGGCTGCAGTGATCCTAGTATGGAAATTAGGGAAACTTGTTTACATCGTTAGACATGTGCTGTACATTAACAGGACAGTGTTAAGCTATTTTATTTTTCAAACATTTAGATTTTTTTTTGTACACCTCAAGGTTAGCATCTAATTTTATATCATTTTTAAAAATCCAATAATTAATGGTGCAAACCTTTGCTTTCCTTCTGCTTAGAACGCTTGTATTTTCATTTAAGGGTATAATGGTAGTTATTTAAAAGGTGCATTCCTGGAATTTTGAAATAAAAAAATTTTTTAAGCCTTTACTGTGCATTAGGGTTATTATTTAGGCAGACTGAAAGAATAATTTATCGTATTCCAAAATCTGGGAATCTGCGGGACCTAAAAACAATCCACCAATACTAGACCTTGGGGGTAAGGCTTTTATTGGCTGATCGAGGTAGCTTCAACTGTTACTGGTTAAGCCTGCTGCGTAAATCAGGAAGTATTCTGGAATAAGGAAGTGCTCTGTTGTTAACATTAGCTCTGGTGCTAACTAGTTGTACAATGGCTGAGAAAGAAAACTGAAGCAAATAGATGTAAATTAAATACTGTTTTGAAAGTCTATGAAGAGGAGAACAGGGGAATGAGAGTAAGAATTATACTAGTCATTATATTAAGTCATTCTCAATGGATTTGTATTATATTTAGAGATGCTAATGCTAATCTCGATTAGTATTGATGCTAATGGTGCTCTTTGGGTGCTAATATGGTACAGTTATATTGGCAAGTGACTCGGTAGTCTTTTTGATGTTCAAGGCTGTTTGATTATTGAGTGTGACATTGACAGACACTAGTTGGTCACACTCACTTCAATTCTACACCCAAACACAACAATGGAGCAAGGGTGGGTTTTTTCACCTATCCACAGAGAAAGGTTAAACCAAGTGTTATCAGTCAGTGTCTCCAAGTCTACATTTATAGACTAAAACAAGCACCAGAAATCTTGAATAACATTGCTGTATGTAACATTAATCTGTTTTTAATAATATGCATGGAAATTATTAAAGAAGAAGTCAAGAAATTACATAAACAACATCATGAATCAGTTAATAAAATATCTAAAACAGAAAGAGAAATGTCCACTAACCGGACGATTTGATTCCTGCTTCAACAAGTGCATACTGTTGTTGTGTCCTTAGGCAAGACACCTCCAACTCAGCCTATGTACAGTACCTCCATCGTCTCTAGCCTATGAGAGTGTTGTGTTGTGAGTGGTCAGAGGCCTCATGAGTAGATTTCAGTTTCATTAAATTCAACAGTGTGGCAAGAAGCATGTATTTATTTATGTATCTGTTATTTTGTTCTTAGATCAGTTTAGTAATTTATTTAGTAATAAAAAGATCTGAAGAAACCTGTCCCTGGGAGAAATCTGGACACACGTGATTACAAAACTGAGATTTGAGAAAAACACAGTTAATAATGCCCTGCAGATCCTGAAGCCTGTTTTTGGATCCTGACAGTCCGCACTAATACTCTTTCATATTTGTTTATTCTGTGCCGCACCGCCTCCGGAAATGGTAATTGTTGTTTGTATATGCATGTTTGGGAATTCTCTCCTCTATCCAAGGACAATTACCAAACGGTGGAAAAGATAACAGTGTTGGCTGGCAGCGAAGGCATACTTTTGATTAAAAAGAAATAATGGAGAGATATCGGAAACAGCCAAAGCTTAGCTCAGACACAGAAGTAACTGATCCCCACCTAAAGCTCAGGATCCCCGCTGCATGAACACACATCAACACACTCACCTCAAACCTTCTGCAGCAGATGCCAAGGTCAAAGACAACTGAATTTGAACTTTTACTGAGGCTTGAATGGTGGTTTATTAAGACATGGTTTTGACTACATTTGTATTTGACACAATAACATGCCATAGCAGTGTGTGTGGTTCATTATTCTATCTTGAGAGCGTATTGAGAGTATTGTAACTCAAAATGGTACATTAAGACTATTCTTAGAAGTACATTTTATACATGTACATTGAGAATATGAGAGCTTTAAAACTCAACTCCCATTTCACCTGAATGTTCTGGGATCCTCAACCTTTTCCAATCCAGTCATAAGGACCATGACTTGAAAGTGCTGATTCCCTTCCCAGTAGTCTTCCATGGAGGCAAACTGCTTTATTGCAAGCAGAAGCAAGCTTGGATAAGGTCAGTTTGATGTATGCTGTTCAATCATCCCTCATCCCTTAGAATTATACAGGTCTATCTGACATTTTTTGCCAAATTTAGTTATTTACATATTCCTATATTTGGATACCTAATCTTTATAATAGTGTTTTGTTGAGTTGTATTCATTTATGAGCTTTTTATATGTACAAATATAAAGTTCTACCTCTAATATCAGCCTTGACTTGACTTTTGAAAGTGGATTTATTCGCAGATAACCTTATAATTCTAAGGGGACGAAATGTATTCATTTCATATTTTGGTTATGATTTGATAATGATGTTCCCACTGTGAGAAGCAATATACAGTATTTGGTGCTAAATGCTAGTTGAAACAAATATCCTTTGGTACATTATGAATGGATTCAAAATAATCTTTGCTTCCACTGAAATACTGTTGAAATGTCACCCTGTCATTCTTTCTACCAGTCCCAAGCCCATGAGATGGTTGTGTAAAGAAGAAAATGAAACTGAAAGCATATGCATTTTCATTGGCATTCTCCCAATCATGGCATTTATGATGATAACAGTAGGCAAAAATATGTAAGATAATAGATTATTTACAGCAAAGAAAAAAAAGTACATTTGAATATGGCATATGTCATGAATATGCAATTTATGTTCTTCATCCTAAACTCCATATAGACTTATGATTTCCTCTTGTCGACCGAATGCTTCGAAATTTTAATAGAGCTCACCACAGCTGTTCTCTGAGTTTGTGCCTTGTTATCCTGACTTGAGTGGGCCGGATGACTGCTGTAGTTACTGTAGCGCAACAGACATCTTTTAGCACTGTGGCAGCTTCTTTTTGATCAGTCTTGGCCCAGTCTTTTAGATGTTTCCATGTGCCATTCAATATCAGAAAACAACACTTTTTATTGCTGCTAACTCTCACAAACAGGGCTAATATAAGTGCTGGTTAGGTCTGGACAATCTGCAAACTGAATTCAGCTTCCGAGGAGCCTGGAGATTTCAGAACTAATATACAGTATGTATATTTTATGTTGATGCGCTTATTTTTATCTAGTTTCCCTATATAACAAAGGAACAATTAGGCCTGATATATACTATACACTGAGCACCCTGGAGTACACTAATGTGTAATAAGTAATACACTGGTGATGGTGACAAGCTGCCTCTGTATCTACAGCTGCCTTGGGCCAAACGTCATTTCACGCCTACAGCGTCTTCACACAATACAACCACACCAACACATTAATGCTTTCAGGCATCTGTCTTGCATATTACAACATAGATGTCTTTGTACAATCCAAAGAAGTTGTACAGAACACCTACAGTAACACAAAGAAGACATGACTTCACATGATATGACATATGACAGATATTGCTTTTTCACTCTGGACAATTGTCATTAGCCCAGCATGTAGCATCTGCTAGCCTCTCAAACCACCAGTCGGTTTGGAGCCCATCGCGATGCATTCATGGTCTTCTGCACATCTCTGGACTGTCAAAAGTGAGTGTGTCCAGAGGGCGCATGTGCATGTGCATGTGCTGGTCTGGTCTGGGAGGTCAGTGTCTACAGTAGGAGAGACCCATAGGCCTAATTGGCATTGGTCAGTGATGGAGCATATGCAGTTTCCGGTGGGAGCCCATCTGACATGGGCCACTGGCTGATGGCGGCCCACATTGCCTCCATATGTGGCGGACAGACGAACTGCCCTTCAACTAATGAAGCCAAGTGACCAGCAATTACTTCAGCCTTTTCAATGACTTTATAACCAACCTTCCATAGCCATAATCATAATAATATGGACACACAATATAGACAAGCCATTTCGGACAAATGCTCTCTCACCTTCACCTATGAGCAGTGAACAGTGATGTAAAAACATAACAGGAACATTACCCTAACCTTCACCTAACTCCTCTGTGAACAGTCTGAACAGATTGGATGGTGCCTTATGATGATATTTGGTCTCATGGATTGGAAAGCATGCACACAAAATTAACTAAAATTACTATTACAATGTGTACATTATTCCTTGTTTAGACAAAGAGTTATTGCTGTACAGTTTAAAATGGTCTGGCGGCATATGGCTAGATCTGGCAGCAACAATTTTATAGCCTGTTTAAACTGCAAATACCTCAAAGTTTTTGTTTTTTTAGATTTCATAATACACATTCTTTTTTTTCTTTTTTTTCATTTGTTATTTTTAGACTTTTTATGTTGCGAAATAATGTCGAGAATTCAGAATTCATGACGGCTGAGTTAGCTTTCCATCCTCTGAGTGGAGTCTGCATGTCTTCCCCATGTTACTGCGGGCTCTCTCTGACGTCCCCATGCCATCTAAAAACATGCATATGCTACGAGTAATTATTAATCTGACTTGGTGTTAATAAGTTACCACCAGTATGTCTCTATGTATGCCCTGCAACTAACTGGCTATTGTCCAGGCTGTACTCCGCCTAAGGTTGCTGGGATAGCCTCCAGTCTCCCATGACTCCAACAGAGTGAAGCAGATGAAGATGAATGAAAAGATTCTCACATTATACTGAAAAATACACAAACTTGAACACAGGAACTCCTTTAAATTGCATTTACTTAACATTAGAAACTATGAGTGTGTTTTTTTTATGACCACAGCCTCTGTCTAGTTGGCAGCTCTGTGTCCCTGGTCAGTCCATTAGCATGCAGAGGTCTAGTCTGAACATTTAAGGTTATTCACTCCCACGGCTAACTCTCCTGATGGTCAAACACCTGGACAAGTACCTCTCTGAATCATTGACCAGTCATTGTGACTTGTTCCTGATGATCCACCACTATAGCCACGGGTCAGACTGGCTCACTCACTGTTTCAGGGACTGCAGATGTTGGTGCATACTTAATAAGGCTGATCACTGGAACTCCAGCATCACAGTCTAATTCCTTCTACACTGTGAACTATCAAGGATCTTTACCTGTAAGTTCACTCACATAACTATTAGGAAGGCTCACTTAAAGCTGTCTGGAGGTTTTCCTAAAATAAGTAAATAAATAAACCATTGCTAACCCTGTTATATGATGTAATGTAGTCTCCTATTGACTATGCATTAACCATTTTGACAATTTCTTATCGTGTGAATCCTTTAAGGGGTGATTGAATGAGCAACTCACTAGCTAATATCCAGAGTCTACCCCACCTAAGGCCCATAGTTGCCGGGATAGACCCCTAACACAAAAAATAAGAAGAGAGATTTAACTCTGGGAAATTGATAAACAAAAAAGTCTAAATCAGTTTCTTTCTGAAACCCCATGTTGCTTTTACTACACACTTCCACAAAGTCATATAAGTCATTGCAGTGGCTGGATGAGCTGAAGAAAACAGGTAGAAAGAGAAGCTATCAGGGCCAAGGGGAAACAGTAGGGTGTCAGGCTGCGTAGCGGGGCGGACAACTACACACAACAAATAAATGCTATAGACTTTGCTTATTTGTTTTACTTGGCAGGAGCAGATGTACCTGGAGTTGCTTGGGTGTCAATCATTTTGGTTCATTTGAGATTTGAGGTTTGTCTGTTGTGCGGACTAGCAGAAAGCAGCCTCTACTGAGACCAGGCCATTCAGGACTACGAGTAGCATATACGTTTTCTCAATGTTGGTGCATCTTATACATATAGGCCTACATTCGGTTTGGTTTTAGTAAGAGATGCACAAAGAAATAAAGCTGTAAAAACATGCATTTAACATTGTTCAAGAAAGTATTTTATGTTGTTAAATTGTTAAAGGAAATATGGGATTATTAATTACCTCCGCCAAGGAGGTAATATTTTTGGTAGCGTTGGTGTGTGCATGTGTTAGCAACTTTACGCAAAAACTACTGAACGGTTTTGGAATACATTTGCAGATCTGCACTAGAAAGCACTTGGAGAGTGCAGACCTCCGCCTTCTGTGGGACTGGACACCCCTCCAGAAAAAAATGGCAAAATAGTGACTTATCGTCATTCTTTGTTGTGCAACTTTGGCTGCAATATAGTTATATGTCCATAAGATGGTGCCAGATATTCGTTTTCAGCCGCAGATGTGTGTCCCATTCATATGAATGAGAAATTCTTTGAAAAAATCCTGAATCCACACTAAAATATAAACTATAACTATAAACTTTTCTTTGGGACTGAACACCACTCCAGAAAAAAAATGGCAAAACAGTGACTTCTCTTTCTTTGTTTCTATTTATAACAACAATTCAAACTCATTCAAATCATACAATGAAGAAAAGAAAAACCACAGAAACATCAGTAATAGCCTAACAAACAATAAACAATGGGATCTGACAAGAAGCTGAAAATGTAGGAAAATCTTAGAGGAAGCTGCAGTACTGCAACTTTGGCTGCAGCAGGTTTTGGGCGTGCATATGAGAAATTAGATACCTTGGTGGAGGTCTGCACTCTCCGAGTGCTCTCTAGTTTATTTATTTCTCTAGCCAAGGACAGCAAATCTTTTCTTCACAAGCACCTGTGTAATAATCATTAAGGGTGAAATTAATTCATTTTTCCATCTTTTCCTCTCAGGGGTTATGTGTAGGGGACTGTCCTGTGGGCCTTAAGTGGGGGGAACACAATGAAAGACAGTCGTCAATGTCATGATAAGGGCCCAAAGAGACAGTAAAGCCTTTTGAAACAGACACATTGTCATGAGTGTCCACTGGTAAAAGTAGTAGTAGAGTTCTTCTTCACATATATCTAACTTTCCCATAGTTTCTCTCAGTCCACTGATAATATAAATTGATGTTTGCAATTTGGCACCATCTCCACTTTTTTTGCCCATGCTGTATCACCTGACCATTGTGCCGCAAGCTTATGTTCAGGAAGATTACTGCCACAACCAAATCTCCTCCGGGACGTTCACAATGCTATCAAAATGAAACATAAGTTAGAAAAATAAGCACCCCATACAAGGGGAAAAAACTCGACTTTATTAAACCAAAACTTCATCGCTCCCTGTAAAAATGTTGGAGTTTTATCCAATTCAAATACACCTCAAGCCACAAAGTAAATAGATTGTGAGTTTCCGCACTGCTCTTTTTTATATATATGCTTACAGCAATAGTATATGATGTTTCTGCCTGAGTATCTCCCTGAAGTCGTTGGCTGACCCAATTTTTTCCTGATCCTTTGCACCTCCGGGCTGTTAGCAAAAAAAAAGAATATTTACAGTGAGGTGCTTAAAAACATCTTGATTTGATGGAGTTTGAACTTATAAAACAATAATCGAGTTGAAAGAAGCTTTGACAAAAATGCTGTTGAGAGTTTGGGTGTTAGTTTGTGAGTGGTTAAATTACTCGTCTCCATTTCAAAAGACCATGATCTTCAATTACAACAATATTAAGGAAAGACAAAAATAGAACGCGTAAAACGATGTGTGTAGTCATTCGCAAAAATCAAACTAAGAAGATACTTTGAAAATTACATTCATTAAACATTTGTACAGAAAACAGAAGATAGACTTGTTGGTACAATGGAACAATTCATTTATAATGGAAGAGAACAGGCTTCAGACAGAATACATGAAACATCAATCGGTAATATCTTTTATTTTTGTATGGTACCCGATTAGGGACATAGTGTATACTTCGTTATTCTCTTCAGCTTCAGTTTTGATCATGGTCAGACTTTTTTTGTTTTGTTTTATCTTCGTATATGAAAGTTTTTTTTTTTAAAGTGTCATGCATATTCAGAAAGGGAATGGCAATGGTCAAACTTATGGGAGTTGGGGATAACCCAAAAGTGCAACTTGCATAATCTCCATGTTTACAATGCAAAGCTGGTGGATGATGAAGTCAGCTTTTTTGCAGTAGAGGTTGCTGTTAATGTGCTGATATTATTGTATTAGGTGCAACATATCCTTAAAGTCAGATGCAATATACCAAAAAAGTTCAGAAAAGTATGGGACTCCAGCCACAACATGCTGCCTTTTGATACTGTGTGTATCTTTGATACTGGAAATGTTGTGCTCGAGCCTATGTGAAATGCAGTGAACTCGTTTCGGCAAAATATTAAGGAATCAACGCCGTCCGCGTCCAAAAAATCCTACGTGTGAACGCATTAACTCAAAAACAAATTGACGGATTACTTTCAAATTTTATACACAATGACATATCATAGAGCCGCTGAACTGGATTAATTTTGGTACTTCTACAATGAATATTATTTCAGTCATTAATTAGTTAATTCCCTAAACCTGTGATCACAATAATTCAAGAAGTTTTTGATCTTTTTCAGTTTCATATCATGAAAACGCTGAACTAGAATGATTTTGGTACAATGAACAATTGATAATTATCTAATTCATGCCCTGGAGCACGTTAATTAAGCCATTCTGATAAGCATCATTAAAATCATCTTAATACAATGGAAAAATAAAACAAAAAACTAGCCTAATAAACCATAAACAATGGGGTGAAAATGTAGGAAAAACAAAAAAAAACGTAGCTGCCTTGGTGAAAAGCAATCCTGATGAACATAAACAATATCACATGATTTTTGGCACATTGATCCGGGCTAGTTTATATTTAATGTTCATATGCAAATTGCAGAGGTCGAATAAAGAATGCCTCAATAGCGCCCTCATGTTTTTGATACACTTACGTTGGCAGAGAACCACGAAACTTGGTACAGTGACTATTCACGTTGTACCCAACATAAAATATTGTTATGGCCTCACCCTACAACAAACAGGAAGTCGGACATATTGGATTAAATTTGGGAGGTCAGGTATATTTGACAGCCTCTAACTTGCACATACTTTGCCCGATTAGGCTCAAACCTGAAATACCTA
>JAVQKC010113095.1:0-10790 GCA_036025475.1 Philypnodon macrostomus
AATAGCCTCCTCCCAGAGCGACATCCGTGGTCTTTACGAGAACTAAACCTGGACTTTCTAAAGTGTAACCTGGCCTTTGTGACAGCCCCGCTCCAATAAGCACCTGTCCTCAGCCCAGACAAGTCCCTGTTTAGTCCTGGTTTGTACCTCTTGTCTTAAGTCTTGGTTTAGGTATGATTTAGTCCTGGTTTTAATTATATTTTAATCTAGTTTTGGTTCATAGTTAGATTTGGATGAAACCTTAAAAAATTTAGTCCTTGTTTAGACCTGTTTTTTTATGTTTTTGGTTTGATATGGTTTGTTTAGTACTCAACTGATTATGGTTTAGGATTAGTTTAAACCAGTGACGTGCGGTGAGGTTCATGGCTGGGGAGGCACTGACGTCACCAGTCAGATTTACAAAACTCATATGAGCCCTCCAGAGCAGCGTATTCACGAGTATCACACAAAAAAGCACATTAAGTTTTAAAAAATGTAATTACGGTCTTACTTTTACTTATAAATGAAGTCCATGCGCCGTTCCTTCTGACATGGCATCATTAGTGCCCTCTAACATGAGGCCGGAGAAGTGTCGGCCTCCCTAATGCTTCTACGTCACCGGTCGAATGGCACAAGAAACACATTACAGAAATAAAGTTGCTGACAAAAACACGGCTCATTATATAAATTAGCGAAACCATGAACATTGAGTTCATATAGTATTCATATTTGAACATTTAATAGCGACATAAAGAGAGAGCCCCGCCCTCATCTGAGGCCCAGTCAAACCTGGCCTCTGTGTCCGTTGCCTAGTCTCTTCTCATTATTTTAGCGGTAAACGTGAAAATTAAAAGATAACATAAAAACAGCGAAGTTAAATTGAGAATTAGTTTAGAAAATTACTGGAAAATACAACCATTTAATTAATTTTTTCCTTTTATTTTTTTTCTTTCCGTGATGTCGCTGGTTTAAACATATGTAGTCCTGGTTTTGATTTAGGCTCATATGTACTTACACCTGGTTTATTCCTGGTTCTGTGTTTAGTCATGGTTTGGATTATCACACAACATTTAGTTCTGTATTTAGTTCTGTATTTAGTTCTTTATTTAGTTCTGTATTTAGTTCTGTATTTAGTTCTGTATTTAGTTATGTATTTAATCATTATGGGATCTTTTATTTTTAGATCAGGGTCTGGCCTAGATTTAGTCTTTGGGTTTAGTCCTGGTTTAATTGTGGTTTAGTCTGGTTTTAGTATCTTAGACATTTTTAGACCTGGGTTTGAGCTCTCCTGGTTTAGTCCTGACTAAGTCCAGTTTTAGTCACTATTTAAACCTGAATTTCTTCCATTGTCTTCTTTTCTTTCCTGCATTGTTAGATTAAATACTGATAACCATTGAACACAGTTGAATCAGTTAAACAGACTCACATCATTGTCCCCAAACAATAGTCTCCTCCCAGGACGACATCCGTGGTCTTTATGGGAACTAAACCTGGACTTTCTAAAGTGTAACCTGGCCTTTGTCCGATAAGCACCTGTCCTCAGCCCACATAACATCTGCTGCCACCTACACCCGGCTTTAGTTCTGCTTTAGTCTTGGAATGATTGATTTTTCTATTTTTATTTTTTATTCTGAGCTAGTGACAAAAACATACAATTGTGTACAATGCATCAATATATAAAACATCTATTTGATTCTGGTGGAAAGAGACTGGGAGGCACTTATGGTCTGTGCTTGGTTAAGTCCAACGTCAGGTTTTGGTTAGCCTGGTTAGTCTGACTTGGGGTATTGAGTGGATCCTGTTATGTTTTGGATTAATTCTGGTTTTGTTTTCTTGAACAAGTTGTATGTGTATTATTCAATCCTAGCTCAGTTTAGTTCTGGGTTTAGTCATAGTTAAGTCCCAAAAAGGGTGTAATCCAATTTGTACTCCTTTTGAGTTATTGTTCATTGCTGTGTCTAGTCACTGGCCACTTTATTAGGAAGCCCCCCCCCTCCCAGAAAGAAATAATCCAGTGAGCTGAGTTCTGTGGAGGTCAGGTTTGAGATATAGAAAGCCAGCATTAGCTCAGATAACCACTCGTTACATCAAGGTCTGCAGATCTCTGAGACACAAGAGTCCCCATTGTCCGATGAACATATTAGACCACAACACTTCTCCCAACACACATCCGTACCATTCACGAGAACATGGGCTTTTTCAAATGTAACCGTCTCACTCAGACAAGCCCCCCATTCATCGGTCTGTCCCACCTAACACCTGCCGCCAACCACCACTTAACCTGAACCCACTTAGCCCGAACCCTCAAAAAATAATACTACTTCTTCATATCTCAACAGCAGCACCCACATAAGGTTTCAAGTAATTTTACCACCTGTGAAATACTCTATTTACACCTTATTTAATCCTACCTGCACCTTTGTATTTATATTGTACTTATTTTTATTATATGATTATTATATTGTTACTTATCTCCTTTTTGCAAACACCTTTTCACCATATACTATTATTGCATGCTACTAGTACTTCTTGACTATCTTAGTGAGTCAAACATTGCATTGTTGACCTTTGTGTTGAACCTGCATATGACAAATAAACAGTAAGTTAAGTGAAGTTATAAGGTGACCGGTTTATAAATGTGGGACCTGAAGCTGAATGTGGGATCATAAGTATCTAATCTGACATTAACTATACAAATGGACAGAAATATTAAGACGGTAGATCAATCTAAGGATTGTTCTGGAACCAAAATGGTGGAAAATGCTGTGCAAGCCAACGTAAAGGACATTTTGTTGTGTACTTGTGCAATAACCTTTAGGCTCCTGATATTATTAAAGCACCTGACCAAAACAATTCTGTCTGTATCGGTATATCAGCCCTGGTTCAGCAGATCGCTTCATGTAGCCATTGGTTGACAATAATGCCTTGAAGCTTGCCTTGTCCTGGGGGGATAGGCAGTATTTGGTTACCCTCCCATTGTAGTGAGGGTCTGGGAGGGGTGAAAAGAGGGTTTTTTTGGGGATGGAGGGGTGAAGGGCTAAGGGGGCAGAGCACATATGCAGGACGCAGGTGTCTACATCTGTTCTTTCTGGGCAGATGCTATAGTGGTGGTGAAGAGTTGGAGAGAGTTAGGGGACGTGAACAGAAGAGAGAGGGGAGGGGGCTTTCATCGCTCACACAGGGGACATTAAAGTGGCCACAACAAAAGTTAGTTTGAGAAATGGTGAGGCCTATACATGACTAGCCAAAAAGTCACACATGGGCTTTTGGCAGGATACCTAATTCTAATTAATCTAAGTGGAAGTCTTCTTTTACAGGCCTTGATATTAGCGTCTCTTCTTCACAGTTACTAGCCACTTAGGATTGTAAATACCATTTTTTAAAATCCATAAAATCCATGCCTGAAATTGGTTTTATTTGTATTTAACCTTTATTTAACCAAAGTCAATTGAGAACACTTTCTGATTTACACTGATGACCTGAGGCAGCAAGTGAGGCAGATGCAAACAATAATCAGGGTAAAATACAAGAGTCTGTCTCTAGGGGCAGTCCACAATATTTGTCATAATTAGAGAGGCCTTTTTTTATTAATGTGCAGCTCTAGGAGGCTATAGACTCCTGAGTGCCACCATTGGGACCTGTACCAGAGTTTGAGAACCACAGACACATTTCCAACTGTGTGATTATAAATAGACTATAGCCTGATTACATTCTCATCTAAATGCTTTACTCAAACTCCATTGTTGTATGCCTATAGTGTGTAGACTCAGCCTAAGTGTGTCCCGGGGCCTTAAATTCATTTCCCCCTGTCCCATTCATTACAGTTAAATACGTCAATCCGCTGGAGCCCATCTCTGGCCCCTGTACACGCCGCTACCTGCTCACGCCGCATCAACAGGCCCTTTGTGTCGGGATCAGATTACCGCGGCCAGCTGCTGTCGGCGGTGGGGGTCTCTCCAAAGGGCTCCGCGCGAGGCTTTCCCCGGAGCTTCCCACGACTCCTCGCGCGCCTCCTCATTTGCATGTATGCGTAGCTGTTACTGGAGACGTGCTGTTAGGGTTTCTGCTGTAGTTACGCACCAGAGGGGAGGGGCGCGCGCGGCAGAAGTGTGTACGGGAGCGCGAGGAGGGGGCTGGCGGACGCACGCGGGCAGGGGAGGGGGTATAGGAGGTGCGACTGTACGTGGCCAGTCGCGTGCCAATGTTTATGAAAACACATCTGCCGCGCGTGCATCGCCCCGTGACGCACCGCGACAGATGTGGGGCTGTTTGGAGGAGATCGATGCCAACGACAGCTCATGGGGAACTTCCTCCTGGCACGAGCTGTTGTTAAAGTCTATGGGTGGTGTGAGCTTTTGTTGTATAGGGCATCCAATGTTCAGCTTCGTTAAGATCTCAGAATGTAGCCACATGTCTTATGGGCATTAGGTTAACTGTTAACTGTAAATATTTAATCTACTTTCACGAATAACCCAGAAGTGCCACACAGAGAAGCCTAATATTTGACTAAAAATGGCTTATAACAGATTATAATATGTTGATGAGTGAAGTAAACACCAGCCAATGGGAGCATCCCCAATGTGAATATAATTTGACTCTACACATTAACAGCCATTATCTATAGATCCATTTGTGGAAATCCAATTTACAATTTGTCAAGTTGAGAGAGAGTTTAATTACATTTTAAAAATCCAATAAATAGATTTTTTCCCCTGACGGTTAAACAATGTCTATATACAAGTGTAACCACTTCCATCCACAATGCTTCCACTATAGGTCATTATTTCATGCCCTAAGAAGCTAAAAAGAGTCAAAAGTCAATCAAGTGCACACACACACACTAATCATCAGAGGTGAGTATAATTATATTCAGGCCGTTCATTACTGTTTACTCTGGTTTACTCACCATTTTTGCCTGATTACAACAATGTAAAAACAATGAGGTTATATTCAGTTACTCTTCAGCCTCGCACTTGAGTGTCTACTTTTTACTTCTACTCGAGTCAAATGAATCTGAAGTAACTACTCCCCTACTACTAACTCTGCCCCTCCCCCTTCTTCTTCTTCTTCTTCTTCTTCTGCCCAATTTGATCGATATCGTGTGATGCGTGCCGTGTTTACGTTCCCACGAGTGACCATGTGCCGTCTACTACTCTTCAGGGACCACAGTAAAAAGATGGCTTCCCCCTCTCCCCCCTCTCCATATGGCTCCGGAGGGCCAATACCATACCGTTACATCGCCTCTTGCACTGTACAACCCTGGACAAGTCAACCCTATACTTAAATACAGCAAAATGATTGAGTTAAAAATAAGAATTCCCTTAAATTCAGTCAAAAGTAAATGCTTGAAATCACTGTGCAGTCAGTTGCTTTGATTCTTTGGCATTGTATGGCTGACATTACTGTTAGGGGCTGCCTATCTCAGCTACTATGGGCCTTAGACAGGGTACACATTGCACAATGAACGGTTAGTCATAGGGCTGACACACTTAACTGCCCTCAAAAAACTTCATTTGATGTCTCTGGGACACCCTGTTGATCTCAGGCTGTAACATGCCTAAGGCCCATAGTTGATGGCATCCCTAATATTCAGTCATTTTCAAAAAGTAAAGGCAACTTTTGATTATTTACTTATTTACCTATTTTTGTTACTACATTTTTGAATTATTTTTATATAGATTTTTCAATAACGATATTTTTTTTTCTATATTTAGCTATATACAAGTAAGCGTAAATATTCAATTAAGTGCATTTAAGAGGCACACACTACCTCATATTCATTCACTGAAGGCAGATGTTTTACACAAAGCCCTTTAGGTAAAGCCTCCAAGTAGTTTTATTGGTATAATCATTGGAAATGTTAAATGAACTTTTACATTTAAGGCCATTGGTTTCCTAGATTCATTTTTACAGTGCAGCATGCTTGTAGTCCAGTGTAGGCCAGTCTCACTGAGCTAACCCGCGCTGAGAAGAAGAGACGTATACAGCGACCCATAGAAGAAGGAGGAGGAGTTGGTGGTGGCGGGGGTAGTAACTTGTGGCAGATGGTTTGTAAGGCGTCCTAAGGCGTGTCGTGGTGGTTGTGGCCCGTGGTGGTATAGTGAGGTATACTTGCTCCCTCCCCCGGTGCATTCACAATCAATGGAAATTAAAGCACAAGAATGGATGAATACCCCAGGACCCCGAGTCACCCTTTTTTGTTTTTTTGGGGGGGTGTCCACTGGGGCAGGAGTTAAAACTACAGTATATGCTGTATGGGTTTGAATAGGGTTAAACAACCAGGAAGAACCAGCCCACTCATCTGCACAGAGGAAAGTTGGTGGTTCAATTCAAGCTCCAAGCCTGTTCATATTGCTGTTGTGTCCGTGTGCAAGACACTCTATCTTGCCTATTTATACATATAGTGTCTTGAAATACACTATATCGTTTTTGTATAGTTTAAATCTTCCTTAAATGTATCAAACCAAAGAAAATAGAGTCTTTGTGCCTGTCCCAAGCATGGTTAAATGCAGAGGATTGCAATAAGAACAGAAATATAACCAAATAACCATTGTTCCTTGATCCATTCCTAACTTTTTGTGAAAAAATGGGACCCATATTTTTTGGAGGGTTCTCCAAGTCACGTTCTCCTTTGAGGGGAGGGATCAATGTACCACAGCCCTCTACAGTCGATGGGTTTTAATAGTTAAACAACTCGGATCAGCCCACTCAGCTTTATATACAGAGAGGTTATGTGAAAGAAAAATGATGCTCACTGATAACTGGCCTTTTTGGAAACTAATGCTGTGCCCTTAAGTTTGCATTAGTGGCAGGTAACTAATTAAGAGTTCATTCTTGCTCAAAACAATTCATATACTGCTGTTGTGCCCTTAGGCAAGACACCCTTACTTGCCTTGCCTGAATGTATGTATGTGCTAGTGTTATTGGTGTGTTAAAAAGCAGTATATGAATCACATCCAATATTTTTTGCTAATTTTGAATATACAAACCCAACAATTATTATTCCTTGTTTCCTTGGTGAATCCGACCACAACTATTTGAGGTTATCCTGAACCACTGCCTCTCACGCTGCTTAAACACAAATTAATTTAACAATGTTGGCAAGAACATACAGATCTTGAATGACTTACATGATGTGCCATTTTGCTACAAATGTAGTGGTATTGTTAAATTAGCTATGTGTTAAATGCACTATTTTGTTTTCTTCTAGAAAACGGTCCAAGTCAAGTTTATTAATGGGTTGGAGGCGTGTTTGGTAACGCAGCCCCCTATAAGAGTACAACAGTAACAGTCTTTAGAGCAAGCTACAAATAGGACCAGGACACAGCAAGGACTGTCCACCAACATCTACAGAGATCAGGTGCTCATGTGCATTTGATATATTCTTAATCTGGTGAATAATGAGCTTTTGTCGACATCCGAACGTGCATAACGGCTCAAATCAAGTTTACAGTTAAGATATATTGTCAAAAAGTTGAACACTTACATTATATTACATTACATAGACTCAAAGTGCACAAAGTAAAATATTGCCAGTGTGCTCCAGGGCAGCTTACCACCGGGTGTGACTGAGGAGTGAATGAATAATGTAATTGTAAAGCATCTTTGAGTCTTGAGAAAAGCACTATATCAAAATATATCCAAATATTAAGTAAAGTCACCATAGGGTCCGTAATGCAGTGAAAACAGTAATGATTTTCTTATTTTGATCACATTACGTTTTATATTATCCTCACATTCCCTTTAAAATCCACACATTCTATTTACATATTATCTTAAATACACACTGATAAGTAACAGACTGAAGTTTCTATAGTGTGTGGTTTCCATAGGCCTCGTGGGGAGTGAAAAGAGTGAAAAGAGTATTGATTTTCTGTTGATGTTAATTGTGATGGTCATGGTTCAGCGATGGTCATGGGACCCAGTGTGCCCCAGTCACCTCCTGTTTCTGTCACATTAGTTACACAAGATTTCACTTTAGGTACACTTCTCATACCAGAAAAACATATCAAATAGGAACAAAAGTATCCCATGTGAAAATCAATTTATCAAATATTGACCGTGGCTGTGGCTAAGTCCTGCCTTTTCTGTCCCACCCACCCCCCGCCCAAACCGACTCCTGGTTAATGAGGAGTTTTCTCACATCATTAAGTCAACACGGAGTGGTAATTAATGGTTTATGAGAGGTTTGACTAGCCTCTACTAGACTTTTTTAATTAAAAATATCTAGTTGACCCTTGATGTCTAAGTCTTACATAAGTGAAGCATCCAATAGTCAGTTATTTGGGGGCTCAAGGCGAACATGGACCGGGGGGGCCCTCTGTATTTGGTGCTTTTTAAGTCAAACCATACGTTTTCTTGATTGTCAGCCCACAGTAACCAGATGTCCTAACCATACAGAGCTATTTTACCATATTAGGTTTAATAATCACCAAGACATATTTATTTGAGGCTTCATTTATGGGGCCCTGGAAGCTTGGGGCCCTAAGTAGCTGCCTACTTTTGCCTAATGGTAGCACTGCCTCTGCCTAACAATCTCATTTAGCTTAGACTACCTGTTGGTGAACTTCCCAACCAGGGTCTGACATACAACAGAATTGTATTATTACAGTCCACTAACACAAGAATTGTCTAAACTAGAAATTATTTAGTTTTATTGCAGTATTGTATGAGTTCATTGTTTTGGTTCACAAGAAATGTCCTTGTTTTCTTGTCTATGGGTTAGTTGTAATGGGTATGGGGTATAGGGTATGGGGTATAGGGTATGGGGTATAGGGTGGGTGAATGGGGAGATGGACAGTTTAATAAATTGTTTGAGTGTTTTGTGTTTGGTTGGTCTCATTGACTGGAGCTAATCAGTAACTACAGGAGAGAAGACATGGGGCAGTGGGGGAGGTATTTACAGTGGTGTGGGGAAGATATATACACTCACTGGCCACTTTATTAGGTCGGCCTGTTGAGGTTATAGCATTGCATCAAGTCGGTCATGCACATACGATCTATAGATAATCCTGCTGACGTTCAAATCAAGCACTGGAATGAAGAGGAAAGAGGTCTTACTTTGAACCTGATGTTGTTGTTCTGTCAGACATTGAAGGATTTCACAGGGTTTACAGATAATGGACAGAATAAGATAATATACCCAGTTGAGGGGCAGTTCTGTGGGCGAAAATGCCTTGTTGATGCCAGAGGTCAGATTTGCGATAATAGAAACTCAACATTCGCTCAGATAACCACTCGTTACATTAAGACCTGAAGATCTCTGAAACACAAGCACACACCTTAATTAGGTCCAAGGGCTCACTAATGAAGTAGCCATTTTAAATACATGCAATGAGACAGGTGTAATACTCCCCTCTCACACATGTTAGAGCCCACAGTAATATATCAGCCATACCCGACTGAACAGGACTGTCCCCAAACTGCCCCCAGGAGCCTCGCAAATGCCCCACCAGAGGGCTATTAACGCCATTAACGTCATTTATTATATCTACATACAAACATAGGAACCCCCGACGCTGTGTTAGGAAGCTGTTTGTTCTTGTTCTGGATTGAGCTGTGGTATAGGTACAGTATGAGTCCCTTTCTCAGCTGGTAGTATACCAAAATACCAAAGTGACCCGTCTAGAAGGATTTTGACCTGAAGATAGAATTTCTAAACCAAGAAGCCATGAATGATAAAGATATTAATGCAGGGGGGTCCAAAGTGTGGCAAGTGGATTGTGTACCTCCCTCAAAACTGGTCTCATTGTTTTGATACAATTTACTTAAATAATAAACATGACAGCTTTTGACTTTAGCGGAGAACATATATTGTACATGAGCAGTATTAGCAGGCCTACATATTTATGGGAAATGTAATCCTACTGCTCAAACTACTAGTGCAGCCGTCCCCGCAAAGACAGACTTGAACACGCCCTGAGAAAAGCCCAGTTTGTTTGATGTGAGTGAAAAGTGTGTGGAGGAAGTGTGTCAGGCTTTGTGTGTGTGTGCGCGCGCGCGTGTGTCTCTGTGAATAAAGCGTGCGTTAAAGTGTCACGCGCTCTCTCCCTCTCGCTGTTGTTGGAGTGGAGAAGGAGCAGGTGCAGCGCATTATCATACAGCTGAGGAGGAGAGCCCACTCACGGCCCGCGCGCGCACACAATGAACGCTGGCCACGCGAGCCGACTCCGCACCGCGCGTGCCCTGTCGCTCGCACGCGCTTCTTTTCTCCCTCTCCCTCTCCCCCTCTCTCTCTCTCTCTCTCTCTCTCGGCAGGAGTCGTTTACCTCATCGCGTTGTGCTGCCAAGGAATGCACTCTTTTGGTCCGCTTTATTTGGGGCAATTCAAGGCACAAATTCTTCCCACAACAACAACAACTGACTTAGATTTTTAAAAAAAAGAAAAAGAAAAAAAAGAAGAAGAAAAATCCAGGGCACGGGAATGGGTTTGCGCGGGCGTGCGGATGAAAGGGAGAGGAGGAGGGGTGTCGTCAATTAACTCAGTCAGGGCTTCTGCTGCTCAGGGGTTTTACTTCAGCAGCCTGCTATTCCCCAATTAGTTTACATACTTTAAAGGTGTTCACTGTGAATCACCTGCCTCCATCTAACCCAGTCCACTATACATCCTCTTCTCACACCAACTAACTTCATGTCCTGCTTTACTACATCCATAAAGCTTTTCTTTGGGATTCCTCTAGGTCTCCTGTCTGGAAGCTGCTTCATCCTTCTACCCATTTATATATATTTATATAATTTATATAATTTATATAATTTATATAATTTATATAATTTATATAATTTATATAATTTATATAATTTATATAATTTAT
>JAVQKC010113096.1:0-34554 GCA_036025475.1 Philypnodon macrostomus
ATTCAACACAGGGTCAGAAAATGCAATGAAATGCTTTGGATCGGAAGAACCGTTAGACTCACTAAGATACTCATGAAGTACTAATAACATGCAGTAATAGTACATGGTAAAAAAGTGTGAGAAAAGAGATAAGTGACAATATAATAAACATATGATAAAAAAGTACAATAATAAAAAAAGGGGAAAAATACCAGGGTGCAGTAGGATTAAATAAGGTGTAAGTATTTCACAGGTGGTGAAATACTTATACAGATGAATTTTGTATTGCACATGATATAGTATTGCACATACATGATACATACGTTCAAATAGTGAGTCAGTTTGAGCTTCTTCTGCTTATTGCTGCTGGGGATCGGGCTGGATAGAGCCAGGCTACTAAAGCTAGGCAAATCAAAATGTCCTTGCAAACTATTCCTCAGTTTGTAATTAAAGACCATTTTGCCAATTTGTTCTTAGTTATTCACTAGTCATTAGATCAGACTCCCCCACTTGGACGTTCTTGGTTCATAATTTCTAAATCATTGAACTGTACAGACTTATCTAATGTTAGGTCAGCAGATCTATATATATATTTTACTTTATTGTCTCACTCCTTGAATATATGGCATGCAGATAGAGCCCAGATGTTGCTCCATTTCATCTTTATCTGATCTCTGCAACTGCATTGTGTCTACCTCATTAAGTACAATGTAATACACCGTGTAACAAACTGTAATAACATGTAACTACATTGTACATACAGACTGATTAAGGTTAGGGTCATTCACATACATAATACAATACTTCACTCACAGCTGTTTGGGACTGTTTAGTTGCTAAAAAAATTTAAATGATTGTTTAGATTTGTAAAATAAATGAGATGTGCCTATACAATATTTAAATCCTGATTATATAATCTAGAACTTTACTGTAGACTAATAGCAAGAACAAAATAGTAATGTATGTGTGCAATAGCGTTTATAATATGTAGGAGAGTACCCTTTTATGTAGTTGAGCCTAGACAAGCCTATATTTTTACCTATCTTCAGCTCTCTTACCAGTTCTGGCTCTCAATCCAGTTACACAAACAGCGGCGGACATCTATCGGGAATTTCCTTTCCGAGTACAAACGGCTCAGAGAGCTCGTCCGGGCCGGGTCCAACTTCAGCAGCTCCCCCCATTGAGCCATTGTTTCCCCCGGTACAAGGAAGATTGGCAGCCGCTACTCAAGTCTCCAAAAATATGACGCAGTTTAATTTTACGCACTCCGTCAGTTTCAGTCAGAATGTCAGTCTAGCACAGTCTAAATTTGGTAAAATAGAGAGAGTTATGTGCAGGAGAACGGGGCAGCATACTAAATGCTAAACTACAGAGGGGAGTTATTATATTGAATGAACGCCCACAAACCACGTGATTCTCGAGAAACAGCTGTCAAGGCTGGGAACGTTAACATGATTTCCTGTCTTCAAAATATAACATTGGCTTTTGTGAACCAGCTTTCAACACCAGTGTAATGTATTTTAAACTAGCCTTTTACAACCAGGCCGACTAGTTAGTAAGGTGTCCAACTCATTAGGTAGTACACACGGCTTGATTTAGCTAACTGTCCGCTACTAGTCCCAAAAGTTTTAAAATATTCACTAGCCACGGTTTATCTTTTGAATTACGTGTATTTTAATCATGGGAATTTCTCACATATTTAAAAATAAAAAATATATATAGCTCAAACTAAAATGAACCGCATTTGGCAGGCTGGCTAGTGTTAATGTCAAGCCCTGGTAGTAGACTTGGGTTTTGATGTTTACACCCCAAATACAGATGGATTGTGTCAGGAAGTTTTTCAGTACTTCCTGTGATGTATTTATTTACTGTAGTGTGCAAACTAAAAGAAGAAATAAATGTGTTCATTACAAAAATATCATTGTAATTTTATGACACTTTTATTTATAACAATAGAACAAATAGAGACACCTTTCTCACAACACTTTGAACTTTTAACTAGAATCATGTTACATTCAGTGGGTTTAACTGTATTTTGGTAACGCAATATCTACTCTGTAAAAACACTAATTCACACACATTATATTGTGCTATAGATATTCTGCTGATAGAGCAGATGACCAGCCTGCTCTGATATGATCAACATTAACATAGTAATCCATCAGTCTAAGTCAGGCGTTCTCAACTGGTGCAATGGGACCCAAATCTTAAAAATAATGGGACATAGTATAGTTTTTTAAATCAATGTTGGCTTGAGATTATTTTTTTTTAGTGTAGCTCAGGAACACCATTTGAATCCAGTATAATGATTCTGTACAATTGTGACACAGGGCACAAGATAATCATGATAAATCATTTAGAAGATCCTTGATCACTTTTTTGTTTGTTTGTTTGTTTGTTTTTACTATTGTGTGATAATAATGGATTTTATTTATATTTCACGTCAATGCTTTCTCAAAGTGCGACTTTGAGTCCATTATTCATTCACACCACAATCACACACCGGTGGTGACGGAAGCGTGGCTGCTATTGTGCCCCTCCAACCACCACCAAACACCAATCACACAACCACATTCATACATAGGCAATGCAGATTAAGTGTCTTGCCCAGGGACACAACGACAGTATGTGTCCAGGCGGGGACTCGAACTGACAACCCTCTGGTTGCAGAGCAAGCGTCTACCCACTGTCTACATGTTTTATCTTAGGTCTGTGCCTATTAGTAGTTTGCGGCTTCTGTAACTGTTCAATACTAAAAATGGAGTCCCAAGTAGAGACCAGTTGAGAACTACCGGTCTAAATAATCAACACTCAACACAACACAATCTCACATGTTAAATATAGTCTCTTGAATAAATACGGCATCTATTGCATGTGAACCACTGAAAAATTACATTTAGATTACAATCTTTTGAACCTGCTGAGGAGCCTGCAACAGACAGGGAACAGTTATGAAAATATAGGCCGCTCTATAAAGGCCGCACAGACACTTTGTATTTTCACTGCAGCATTAAGTCTTTGAGTGTTTAACAACGTCAGCTAAAGTACACACACAAAACTCACTAGCAATATGAACTACCATAGTGAGCATGTTACAGAGTATTCACTGAAATGTGGTATTGAACTGAATTTTAATGATTAGGCTGCATTCACACTAACAGTCAAAAAGTGTCCAAAATCAAGCTGTTTTTATTAGTTATTATGACCATTTTTTCAGGTATTTTCTCACTTTAAAATTTTATATTTCTCAACCAATCAAACTTTATTTTTATTTCATTTCATACAATTTCTGACTGGATGTTTTTTAAACAATAAAAACAATAGTGCTGTCAATGTGGCACTGTTAGTTGTAATTTCAAACTTGTGTGTGTTCGAAGCATTGACGATTCTTTAAAAACAAATTCACTGTGATTTGTGCCACTGTTGAGCCTAGTGGGAATGCAGTCCTACCTGTTTACACTACAGATATACTGAGATATGTCTTTGAAATCACACATTACTAGCTCACATTAGATTACGAATGTAGAGACAAAAGCAGACAACCACCCTAATGTAAAAACATGGTAACAATCACGTCCCAGAAAGCTCTATGGCCCACTGTTGTGTGTTGTGTGTGCATTGGTCTAGTAAAGGTTGTCTAGACTTTTCCCTGCCCTTTCCAGGTCTCCACCACTAGAGGGTACACAGTACTTGTCCTGAAACTGCTGAAGGTAGGCGACCACGTCTTTGTGACCAAAGTTGATAGCTTCATACAGTGGTGTATTGCCCCATCTGAATGAAGAGAACCAAAAGGATCATTAAAATGCATTGCCTAGACGCATATTAATGTAGCCTTTGTTATTGTTTCGGGCTTTGTAAATATGGTTTTATTACATATTTTATAAACATAAATGTATGCAAGAATATAGGTCTTTAAATGACATTTCAACTCATAGCCCATATCAAAGAAATCCTGTTTATGTAACACACTCTTATACAAATTGTTATTTTTGAAGGTTTTGAACGGCACGTTGGTTAGTTTACCTGTCCATGGGAACTGGATTGACTTTACAAGCCTCAAGAAGGAAACGCACCACGTCAATGTGTCCTGAAACACAATGTACCTATTAGACAGGCTTTTCCACAAAAAACATATTTACATCAATTATTTTTATTTAATGCTCACCTTCTGCTGCTGCCACATGGAGAGCTGTCCGTGAGTCATAGTCTCTCTGCTCCATGTCCATTGAAGACAGAGCAAACCTAAACACATACATACATAAAAAAAAATCACTTGATTTACAACTCCAGATTACAGCAGTGGTCATATTATGAATACTGATACAGATATAACTTAGAATAAAATACCTGAATACTACTCTCACAATATTCAAGTCAATTCACATTACATATTAGCCCTTACAAAAATAATCATGTAATTTGCAATACTTTACTATACATGAGTTTATTTCATATATATCATATGGAAATAAACAGTGAAAGGAAATAATAACTTCTTCTTAAATCTAATATGATAGTCAGGCAGTAAGTCAGAAAGTCAGTTCTTCTTCCTACCACTTGATGTCAGCAGAGATCACCAAGTCAGAATAGGTACTGGTGGTGCTCATCTTTAGGTCATCTAGTTTAAAAGTATCTCAGAAAACAATGAAAAGTCTATGTTCACCTCCTGAGTGCAGACACATCTCCGGTGTAGGCAGCAAACAGCAGATTGATCACAGACTTCACCTGTAGACAAACAATGCTATTTAACTCTATAATGAACACAAAGCCTACATGAGCACTTACCACTTACTTACCTTCGTCAGAATATAATTATACTGTAGTAATTGTGAAATCAGTAATCTTAAAACAAATATTTACTCAATTGGTGTATGCATTTAAGATTTAAAGTAAAAGTAGCATTTTACCTATGGTATGTACAGTAATATGATCATCTCTGTCTTAACATACTAAGACATGTTCAAACAAGTGGCAGGTGGCAGTATAGAACTAGTGTGGTCTCTGCTGCTGTTGAGATATAAGCTGCATTATGGTAAAACATTTATTACTAATACTAATATGGCACTGTAACAACAACTGTAACATGTGTGCTGTCCAAACACTGTGTGGACTTATAGGACAAACTAATGTCTCTACACTGTTTATGCATTAGTCAGGGTTTTCTGTAAACATTGCATGTAAACCTCACTGTTTGTGCAATGTTCAAAAATGTTGCTAAACTGGAAACTGCCTTACACTGTGCAGCAACAGGTACTGCAAAGATACCTATATATGAGAAAGTAGTTGAACATATTGTACTATAATATATATTGTATACAAGGTAGGTTATATTTATTTATTTTCTACTTATTCCTGCATTTCGTCAAAGTCCTTTGATGAACCATCATGGCTCTAATTTGATTATTTTCCCACACATGAAGCCCTTAGTGTCCTTTATATAGTATGTGAAAAAATATAATTCTGTAACATATTGGGGTCAACACTGTTCTCAAAATGTCTGACATATTACTTTTGTAAATATTTGTATTTTATGACTAGACTATGAATATGGAATAATGACATCATATAGCTCCTCCTCCTCTCAACATTGGGTTGAAGTTTAAAGGGGAGGTTGCTGTAGTCAAATGACAGGTTTGAAAAGCAGACAGGACCAATGCCAGAGAAAATAAATCATGTTTCAAATGCAGATATATCAGTGCCTATTTTAACGTGTAATCAATAAGACAATAAGACTGTGAAAAAATCCTAAATGTGTGATTTTGCCCAAAAATTATCTAAATGGCAATTTTGTTTTTTTCAACCAATATTGCGATTTTATTTTTTTATTGCGATTTTATTTAGATTTTTCCCCATGAATGAATTAAAATGAGATTCAAAACAAAAATAGGGATTAATCAACAATTAAATTTATACAGGCTACAATTAGTGCTGTCAATATTTTTTTATTTTTTTATCAGATTAATCACACCTTTGGGCTGTGATTAAAAAATGTATCTATATATTTCCATTTTTTGTACAATCTTTTTTAGTGGGGCCCCAGGAGCCCCAGATGGAGCTATTGCCCCTTGCCCCCTAAAGCTGCTATTACCGCCCCTGCTCCAGCTGCTTGCAGAGATGACATAGTTGTAACAGTACTTTCTCCTCTTCACACTGGGTTGTTTTGGCACTGCAGATGGAATTTACTTCAAAAACCTTAGACAGGACATCTAGACTACTGATTACTGTTGTTTTTATGAATCTACAGTAAGTATATTGTGAGAAAAACACGAGTTAAAACGGCAGGAGTGGCACGTCTTGGGTCATAGCCTATATTCTTGTCAAACAGGACAGGATAGCCGCACCTGTAGCCACCTTCCTGATGCACATTACTGCCACACTCAGCTGAGCGCTAGTCTTTTGTGTTTGTTTTGAGTCCGTTTGGACATAATTTACAACCAGTCCAATAGTTGGCTGTGTTTGCGTGTTTGTTCTCCATACACGTGATGATCTAAGATTGGGGTGTCCAAACTCTGTCCCGGGGCCCAAATATGACCCGCAAAGCAATTTTTTGTGGCCTGCTGGCTTACCTCTCAATTGTATTTTTACTGCATGTGACTCTACTCGTGCTTGTGACTCTAATCTTGTGTAACAAGATATATTTCTACTTTCACTGTGGTTATAATAAATTTACACTGACCGGAAAAAAACCTGCCAGAAGATATGTGGCCAGAAAACAGATACAACCGTAGGAGACTTTTGGTGAAATCGGTCACCTCAGTGAGTGGTCCTCTTCGGTATTAATATTTTACAATGTGGCCCTCAGTGAAAAAAGTTTGGACACCCCTGAGCTATAAGGTGTCAACATTAGCGAGCTGTCTATACAAGCGCTTCATAAAGAGCCTAAGACAACAGACAGTCAGACACACGGATATGGAGCCGGACCTGCCGTCTGTGACCTGTGAAGGATTAAGGACAAAGTCTGGATTGACCACACATACAGCCTGTGATCTGCAGTAAACTGTTACACATGTGACAATCATCGTGTGCCTCAGCGATTAGGAAATTGCATTAATTGCGATTATATTGCAAATGCTATTAATCGTCCAGCCCTAATGTATGTGCATATAAGTGTGTTAATAAATGAAAACTAGAGTCAAAAGTTGTGCTACAACCAAAACTAACACCTACAATAACAGTATTTTTTACATTTGAAATTTAAAAAAGTAACCCAAGCCTGTATTATTGCTCCTGTCTACTTCTTGTTAGATGGTGCTGACCAGGAACAAGTTATTATCCCTGTTACACTAACAAAATCGGGCTATTCTGGGGAAGTGATTTAACAAAGACCCACTGTCTACAATTTGACTGTACAGAAGACTGGGTTACAAAAGAGGGTTGCAGCTAGGATGTGGTGCATGAATTATTCCCAAAAATTACATGTTGGATCAGACCTGGGCAAAGTGCGGCCCGGGGACCACATGACCTGTCCATGTCTGGCCCACTGAAGGCTTGGTTAAACAATAATCATTCAAATCACAGGAATTGTACTGTGTAATGACTCATTTTGAGGACATTTAAATGCACAGCTCACCTTTGTGTCTCACATGTCCCTGATGGCAACATGGCAATGCTTTAGTTTCCCATGTCAATGTAAGGACAATAAAATAGACTTGCCTTCCCATACTGCATTTATTAATTGTATAGTGAACTCTAACATAATTTGTGTAGTAGTTTGGAAGCTCAAATCTCAAACTCATCTCTCTGTTATTGGCCCTCCACAACAGTCCCAATGTGGCCCTCGGGTAAAAATAATTGCCCACCCCTGTGTTGGATGATAGATACAAGTCACAGAGACGGATAATGGTACTTTATTAGATTTCTCCAAGGCCAAATATATCAATCACGAGTTCACACAAAAGAAAAGAGGTCTTAACGTCTCCTCAAAGCAGACAGGACATTCATATAATACATACAAATGAACAAGAAATAATGGGAAAATTATGAAAAAAGACAACAATGATAATCTTGGAAATGTACGTCTTTCATTGGGTTCACATTGAAGGACTACTCCGTTACCATTTTTAGTGTACAATCTGAAATTCGATTACATTTCCAAATCATAGAGAGATGGGAGAAGATTTATTTGAATAGAACTCAATTGGATACCACTTTACAAAAATGCCCTGCAGCATTTACAAGCTACATCTAGGGTCAAATTTAAATTATTAAATTGATTCACTGCCAAATTGTGAGCTACAATATATTCTTGAGTTATTAGCTATGTGTGTCAAAATAAACCAATCAATTGAATTCATAATTTTGTCATAAGAGACTTATTGTAAAGTGGTATCATTCAATAGCCCAGGACATAATTTACATAGAAAGATATAAGAAACAGTCATAAAACAAAGTAATATGATAAAACATAGATTATTGAACAAGAATAATTACATCGTAAAATCATACAAAAATACATGCAACAATGTGAACAAAAAAGACATCTTTACATACATACAATGAATGAATTATGAATGGATAATACATGATTTACAGATGCCTGGTATTCAAAAGCCCCTTCATCATTGATTGTAATTGATTGGATTCATTTAAAAATTGATTAGAGATTTATTGAAAACTGATTGGTTATGAAAAATGCAAGGCATGGTATATTTTCTATAGAGACGTTAAGTGTCACTATAGCTACCTACCGAGTGCTGTTTCTACATACGTATGACAGAAAAATAGGTCAGTGAAGGTAAACTAAGGTGAAGTTCAGAGAAGGGGTTGTGCAGCAGCAACTACAATAAAACTGGGTCAAACCATAAATTCATAATTTCCTGTTTGTGACTCGTATACATTATCAATGTTCATAAGCATCTTGGTCAGCAAAACATTTCTCTAGAAGGATCCAACCAGCTGTTTATGTCATAATAACTCAATTAAATCATCTCATGGCATAATAAAAAGACTAGCAACTAGGAATTTGAATGAAGTCATTAATATTTCAGATGAATCCACAGATCAGGACATATATCTTAATCAAGTTCTCTTTTTTTATTACACACTGTTCATGTAAAAATATAAAATATAATACTGCCACTACAGTTTGTTTAGCCTGCATTCAACAGACTACAGGGATGTGCACAAGAATGAGCAAAAATGTGTTGAGATCAGAAGCACTTTCATGTTTTGTATTTTATGGTTGATAATGATTATAAAGTCCACAGCAGCACTGTACAATCAACTCTTCTCGGGATACGATAACTAACTCCTATTTCCAGTAATAATGCTTTTGAATACCAGGTATCATTAAACAATTATTGACACAGAAACAACAAAATAAAAAGTAACTATTGGCTCTGGCAGCAGTCACTTTCGTTCCATAACCAGTGAGATGGTCTACACTAAGGCATGGGCCAAAGTTATTTTTTAATATTTGGTTATTGTGGTTAATCAGCCAAGGATTACCATCAAACTACTACTACTTCAGACAGCCAGTTTGCTTACAGTTCTGACAATTAAGTGTACCTGGCCATAGGAACGTCTTACATTGATTCCCACAACATTCAAAGCCAGTCTCACTTAAAAGCTATTGTACAATCATCTGCACATTCACCAGCTTACAACACAAACAAGCTCAATACTGAAGATGAGAAACTGAAAAACACTGATTTTATCCCCCACAACCCATAACAAATATTTAAGACATAAGAAAATGCTGTTATAGGTTTAAAAAACTTGAGGTCTCCAAAACTCTGAATCTGAATGTGTGTGAAAATGAAGACTAAATGTAATATGGTCCAAATACAACATAGGCCTAAGTGAAGTTTAGAGTCTTGCTGTTTCAATAATGTGTTTGTAACGTCATTATTTTGTTAATTTGATAATTGTTTAGGCATAACAGTGATTGGTCAGAATATACAATTTAATTTTATTTCAAAGATAAGACAAAAATGTATAAGAAAAAAAAACATAGAAGCCTGTTTTTGATCAAAATATAGAATAGATTTTGTTGTAAATAGCCATTAGCAACAAGTCAACACTAATTATATTTATATATTTCTTTTAGAGCGTACCCAAACGAGCTGTCATTTGGTGTATATATGGCCTATAGCCTGTTGCTGTTTATACTCCTCACAACTAAATGCTAAACTTAACACTTCATTGAGACTGTCCACACATACTGTACATGGGTATTTTTGAAAACAACATTGCTTTATAAAATATGTCAGCAAATAATCTATCAAATGCATAGACACATTTAATAACTAAGTATTGACTTACAACATAGGGTTATCAAAACTGGTCTGTCAACAAACCTGGTTGCACACTTATACTATGTACCATGTGTTATCCATCTAAAATATGCCTCTAATTTCTGTGTATGGCATAATCTAATTGAACTGTGCCTGGAAATGTCCAATCATCAGGAAAAATCAATGTTTTCAAAGATACCCATTTTAGTGTGGACAGATCATAAAACCATTGCACATATAACCACAATGTCGGCACAAGTTGCACGGTTTTCCTAAATCTTTATAGACATCATTCAGATTCAGCAACTCTTAAAAATGTATTCCCCTTCCAAACAATGCCTCCCTCAAACCTTTAGTAAAATCAAAAACTTCGGTAACAGTCAACAACTATATTGCCTCTTGTGTCACTGATTTGGACTGCGGCCTGTATAAACATGACTCTTATCAGACATTTAAGAGACACTGTGAAGTATCAATAAACACAAACCCCGCCTCCCCTACATCGTCGATAAACACACAACACTCGTCCAATCAGCTGCAAAATGTGGGCCTCGACAGCCAATCACATCAGTCCTGAGCTTTTGAGACTTTGGTGTGTCAATTCGATTGAGGTTATTTCATGTTAGGGTTCAACCACAGCAAGGCCAACTTCTTTAAAAAAAAAAAAAATCTTTGGCATTTCTCTACACGACTATAAACTGAAAAATCAAGCCCGTGTCAGGTCAAATGCACCATCCCATGGCCACCACTGTAACCCTTTCTTCTTCCTGTCCCCAAAATCGGACTCCCTCGTACCTCAATTCATGCTAAACCTATCTCTAAAGGCATTTTGTGAGTTTAAAAAATTCAAAGTGCGGTCTGGAAAATCTCAGTTGCATATCGAGAGACTGCAGTTCTTTTAAAAAATAAACACATTGGCCTTGATATTAACTGAAGAGAAGAAGGTGCTAAAATTGTGCAGAAAATGTTCAATTTCAACATCTCTCTGCACAGTCAATAATCTGTAACTGCTGTAAAGTTGGGGCTTGAATTCTCCTCAAGTCAAAGTCCAGCATATTGGTTTTAAACACAAAACAACTGTGGAGTACTATCCAAGCACAAAGCATTAGCTTCAGTGTTATTACAAAAAGCGGCATATATTACAAAATACACTGTACATCAACTCCTGATCATGTGATTGCTCAAATGGAAAAACAACCAATCACCTTTTCCAATTTCACAAAATGAAATACAAGCTTTTCCACAATAAATAATCCTCTACAGAATAAATAATGGAGGAACGTAAGGGAATATGCGACAAAAAGCTGGTCTTCTTTGAGGTTTTATTATATTTTAGTTGATCTCGCCGACATTGTCCATCCTATAGACTACAGTGGTGGAGCTGTCCTGGTTCGATTCAGTGGGGCAGACTTTTTTCCACAGAGGGGCTTTCAGAGCTAGCTCCTGCTGCAGACTCTCGTAATCCATGGGCCCAAAGGTTTGCTGCTGTTTGATTGAACACCAATAAGTTCAATTAGTCGGGGTTTGAAAGGACTCAGGAAAAGAGAGAGGTGTATGCTACAAAATACAGCTAAATCTAAATAGAAATGTCTGCGTACAATTTGAAGGGTTTGTGCTAGTATCTGCTGAGTAATTCTTTACAGCTAGCCTCCTGGGTTTTGGCTAAAATGACTTACTTAAAAACACTTACAATACCAACACAATACAAAAGCAGCTACGAAGCAAGTGTAGTGTGTGTGTGAAGGAGTTAGAAGCCCTCTCCAACTGCACAGAAAAGATCCAAATTAAGTGGCACTAACCTCAATGTTAAAAATGCTACACTTTCTACATACATTTATATCAATGTCCATCAATACTAAAACCTAAAAGTTTGTAGTGATGATTAGTGTCTTGCCTTGGACCACTGCCTGATAGTGGAGTACTTCTCAGAAACACCACGACATACACGAAGGCACAATATTTACATACAGCTCACCACTCACATTCACTTGACTTACTATTAGCAAAGATGCATTTTGTTTTCATAGATACAATTGTCAATGCTCCAATCAATCCAAAATGGAGACACAAACTTCCCCGTGACCTGCCTCTGGTCAGGGTGAGCCGCTTCTCTTATCTGAGGGAGACATTTTGTACAGGACTTTCAGCATTACCTTTTAGTAATACCTAAACCTACACATATGCTAACATTTGTGTCTCCCAATTTGCAAATTATATCATGCATTTTTTAAGTCAGGCTAGGCTACATCAACGTGGTTATTGGTACATCGAAGTTCATGCAAAGTCTGTCCTCTGTCCTAACAACAACTAACCTAATTCACCAAAGCCAGAAAACAGAAAATACTCTATGACTATACAAGTACCAATCCCATGTTGTGTGTTGTGAAAAAACTAATACAAGCTATAATGTTAATGCAGACATTTTGAGCAGTAGATGAAAGAGGCCGATATATGTTTTTGTGTGTTGATTTTTATTGGTGATTTATGTCCTTACCCGCTGGTCCCCTCCTTCTCTGCGGGGATCGTGCTTCTTCGCAAAGTGCCTCAGGTTGTCATAGTTGTGGAAGTTAAAAAGTTCCACCAAGTCCTGAATAGACAATAGAGAAGAAATGTACAGTTATTATGTAAGACACATTAGAGAATTAGTGAGAATTGTAGATTTTCAGTCAGTAACATTTCTAGAAAAGTCTATCACTCATCATTGACCTTTTGCACATGCCATTGTCAGATTTGTTTATCAGAGCAATTTCTTTTGCAATTTAATATTGAATT
The DNA here is from genome assembly GCA_036025475.1 of Philypnodon macrostomus. Classification (NCBI taxonomy): domain Eukaryota; kingdom Metazoa; phylum Chordata; class Actinopteri; order Gobiiformes; family Eleotridae; genus Philypnodon; species Philypnodon macrostomus. The sequence goes on from JAVQKC010113096.1 coordinate 12,987, forward strand.
CCCAATACTAATACAACATAATACTAGTATTTAATGTAACTGTGGCTCATCAAAAATTCTGCACTCTGGGTTAACTAACACTTATCGAAATGTATTTTGTCTCTATATTTTGCAGATTGCCTATTCCAATGGCTTTAGGTTTGGACACTGTCAGAGAACCTTTCATTTTCAAGCTTGTTTGCGCACAGATAAAAATCCAATAATCAAAACTACTGCTACAATCTCTATGCTTTGCATGTACACACTGCAGGCATTCAGTCACCTGATTCTCTGTTTACACTGACGTACCGTGCAGAACTGGATGCCTCTGACAGAGTTGCCGAGCTTGTCCAGTGGAGGCGACCAACACATAACCCCCATCACATTGGGAACAACCAACAGAATGCCACCTGCTACTCCCGACTTGGCTGGCAATCCCACCTACAGCACACGAAACAGGTTACATAAGCAGTAATTGGGTTATCTGCTGAGCCAAGCTGAAAAAGCAAAAGCTAGAATGAGTGTAACAGGACACTATCAATAATACATTTGTGTTCAGGTTAGTGGAATTTTAATTGAACTGAATCTTTGATTAAGCGAGGTATACACTTAAAACATACTGTGTGCACAACATTCCACTGCTCTACACTACTGAACTCTGCACAGTGTCAAGCTCTACTTATTCTGTTTATAAAACCTCCACATTGGTGCAGTGCAAATACACTTTGTATAGCCTTTGTCTATAATCTATATAGTTTATGTCTTCTGTAAATACAGGGCATATCAACAAAGACCAGCCATTGACAAGTGCACCGTATGTTAGGAGAACTGTGGACTTGTCATTATTAATCTTTTTTGATTATATATAAAAAACAGTTTTTGTAAATGTATGTTAAATTCCCTGGGGCCAGTACCAAATATCATGCAGCTGAATAGACATGATACAACAATGACGTTATAAAGCCCACTTGCGTTAGGTTAGCGGTTACAATTGGTCGATAGAAAACTAGTATGAAAGTATTTGAAGCTCATGCTCGTATTAGACCTAGGCCTAACATCAGAGCATACCAAATACTATGCTATGCTATACTTACATGGAAGGCGAACTGTCCTGAGAAGTCATACATGCCACAGGAGTGCATCAGGCTCAGGGTGTTTCTCACCGCCTCCGGGCTCAGAACTCGCTCGCCGGTGATTGGACAGATCCCACCATTAGCCAGAGTGGCAGCCATGACACTGGCGCTCTCACAAGTCACTTCAATAGAGCATAGCTGTAGAAATAAAAAAAACACACAGACCATGTTTAGATCTATTACTTATTCATTATTATAGGCATATTCCAAGATGAGTAAACAAAGCATTATAAAAATAGTCCATATAAAATAGTCCATATAAAATAGTCCATATAAAAATAGTCCATATAAAAATAGTCCATATATAAATAGTCATACCCAATATTGACTGTAAAACCCATACTATGTGCACCATTTTGTTTTATTATTCTGTATGAGACTATTGACCTTTACATTAGCAGTAAAGACATGGGAAGTGCATATCAATGGAACAAATGTTGATAGACATGATTAAGTTTACTGTTTGACACAGTTTTCCCTACTTTGACCTAGGACTATGTCAAAATAGGCATCAATCAATATGGCCGTAAACATAACTTAAAACAACCATGTCCAAATCAAAAGTGAAAGTGTGGACTGATGCTTTGTAAAATGCTGTTGGGAAAATATTACTTTCTAAAAATACCCATCATCACATCTGCTGAAAAAAGACTAAATCCATTCAAATATAGTGCTTTAGGGGATTTCTTTGGGATTAAATAATCAAAACAGGGGCAACACAAGCAGGGAACCATTAGGTAACATAAAAAATGAATGCAGGTTGAAACATGAGAAGGAAAAAAAAGGTCAACTCACTTGAAAGTAGAAGTCCAGCACAGAGGTCATGTCAGTGCCTTCAGGGAAGCACTGTGAAGGAACAGAGGAACACTGTGTTGGAGCCAAATACACCTTTTATATTATAATATTTCCCATTTTCTTGAAGTTGGAAACCCAAATATTGCAAGTCATGGCATTATTGCAATTCTCAATATAGTTATCACTTGCTAATATTGTCCAAACCCACAGTTGGGTACTAAAAATGACACGCATTGATACTTTGACCTGTAGAGATAATGTAATTCAAAGTCACATAGTAACTCATACAGGGTCACCAACCTTTTTCTCTTTCAGATAGTAGCCGATGGCGAAGTTCCTGTCTCCTGACTCACGCTCAGACTGGAATCTATCAAAGTAATTACAGATAGGAATGAAAGGCTCATTGCTCTACCCTCTGCAGCCACTGTCCCATGAGAACATGTCATGTCAGGGTGGTGCAACATTAGCCCCATGTTTATTTAAGGACACCACACCTCAACAAATGCATCTTTTACATTTTCTTGCAACAGTTCGCATGAATTAATGCTAATATTGCTAAATGTGCTGCCATTATGTGGTGTGAAACTTTACATCTCTTTATTGCAGAAATTAAATAATAAAAACTACCAGATGATAACAGTGACTATAGCTAAAAGAGTAGAATGAATTGAATAAATAAATCCTACCTGTCTCAAATAAGCATGAGACACTACCCTCCGAGGTTGTAAAGTCAGGAACAGCATTGCCAAACCAAAATATTTCTGTTACTTTACACTATGTCCAATACGCACTGATAAATGTACATACCAAGCAGGTCATAAGTGTCACTGCAGCTAAGCAGGATTTAAATGTACATATGTATACATACATGTACTGTAGCCTTTCTACTAAAGCAATGCGGACAGTTAGTGGCTATGCTATATAGGTTTAATGTCAGATTGCTGTGTTTGTGTTTGAAGAGGTAACAGAATAAGGGCATCTTAAATACTGTTCTGTGCACTGGCCCAAGTTAGTTTTTTGTTGGTAATTAACTTGTATTGACCACATTGGGCTCACCCTGAAGCAAGACCACTACTTTTATAATGTTCAGCCTTTTACATTCTTGCTTGAGCCATGAGCTAACTTGAAGTCTTACGTGGCATTGCTGAAACCAACATATTCGTTTCCTGCCATCGTCTTCAAGAAGTTCATGACCTGAATGAAGAAAGTGAATAATAATTATACTTTGACAGCAGTAGACTACATATAGTACAAAAATGTATCAAATATTAACTGATGATTTTACTTACATAGTCGAATTTCTCTGCATTGCCGGCCCCTTGCTGAGGACAGAAACAATGAAAAGCACTTAGTACAGGTTTTTGAACAGAGCATGGAAAAGGGCAAGAGCATCACAAATGAAAATGCTATTGCTGACAAATTAACACTACAGAATCAGAAAAATGTGAATAAATTGTGTAATCAAGTAACTTGTTGAGGGCACAAGAAGATATAAAAACGAATAATTGGCTTGCAAAAAGGTTACAAAGAGGAAAGTATCTTGGAGTTAAGGGAGATTTAGTTAGACATTATGTGCATTTACAGAGGTTAGCCAGTGTTTCATCATGACATTGTATGTTCAGATTGTCTGCCAGTTGTGTTTTCAAGTCTATTCACAGAGAGCAGTGTGCAGAAGTTTTGTATTTAGGTTTAAAATACTGGTGTGTGTTTTGTATAAACTGTAGTACTTGTATTGCATGTAATCTGTGCAAAAAGCAATAATAGAAATATGAAAAGTAACTTTAAATATCCAAGTATTTAGTTTTAGTTTTTTGACAATAAATTTGCTTGTGTAGATTTTTGATTTTCCAAAAGACAGCACTAATCGACACAGTATAAACTATATACATGTGATTGGATGGAGAAGCATTGTCCAAAGCCTACTGAGTTTTGTATAGATTTGTGTAATGTCAGTATTTTCAAATGTAAACTGAAGGAATACCAGACCCATTTCCCTTTGCAAAGTGAATGGGTACAGTTAGTTCTGTTGATACTGCCAGTCTCTTCAGTTTCTTAAAAACACATGCAGTGTACTTACTCAGACTAAACACGATAATAAAAGAATTTGACTTATGTTGATATACTGGAACAGCTACAATTAACTGCACAAAGAAATATGATGAAAGTGTTAAATAGTCACTAAATGGGTATCTATATTGAGCTGACTGGAGGGGAGAGAGTGGAGGAGAGGGTTTGGGGGAGGTTTGGGGAGAGTGCGAGGAGATAGATATGGAAAAGGAAGAAAAAATTACCAACGTCATTTGAACCTGCAGCAGCAGTCACTATTTCCACTGTTCCTAAGTCTGGAAAATATGCAACATACAAAAACAGCAACAACATGTAGCCTTCAAGCAGCACCATGTAACAACAGTTTGGGAGCATAGTGCAACCGTGGCCACTGTCACCATAGCTTCACTTCAGGTTTTACTGAACCAACAGAGGGACAGTCATAGAGACAAAAACAGGTTTATGATGAGGATGTGCACAGACACGGTGATGAAGGGCGGTGATGTCTTTGAATTATTAAACCTGTTGAGGGCAATATATCCACTGACAGTACGTGCAGGGGATATTTGGTATGTTATTTGTGTCAAAAAAATATAAATTAAAAAAAAGAAGAAAATGGTGCATACAGAGTAATGATTTAAAAAGTAAAGACCAAATGGATATTCTGTTCTCTCTGGGACTCACTTTTATTATGGTTATTTATGGTACATCTATTTTAGTATTCTCTTGCTGCTGCAGTATTTACAGTTTTATGCTGAGTGAAGGCAACACAGTTGAGTTCTATGTACGGTGTTTGGTGTCATTAAAAATACATATTCTGTTATTAGACATTTAAGTAAATATATTTAGTGCCAGGTCTTGGTCATTCTTCAACTAAAGACCTACTTTTAAATGTTCTCATAACTAGATTATTCATTAATTTTATTAACATGCCATGGGCCAATACCAGCTATTGTAAAGGCTGTTCAGGCTAAGTTGCTTAAAGATTAACCTAAACAAAAACAGTACAATCATTTATAGGCTGACATGGCATTAGTTAGGTTTATGTACATATATGTTTTCAAATGGTGTATAAACAAGTTTTAAAACTTTTATTACATCATTGGGTAATGGGCCTAAGGCCAATTTCTCAAATGATACTTATTTATAGCGCAGTTCAAAACCACAATTATATAATATCTGATAAGGAATTGTACACAAGGAAATGCGATACTGAGAATGTGTCACATATCAAACATGCAGACTGCAGAGCCCGAGACTCCAAAACAAAACAAAAACAGTACATTTCAAAATGAGACAGCAGTAAAGCTACATCCCTCTTCAGACATGGTGAGGGTCATTTTGAAATGGTCAACAGTGCCATTCTTTATGCACCTCACCTCTGAATTCAAAGACACATGATCCAAAAATGACAAGTCCGAGCATTGATACAACATCAATGAAATGCAACATGATCTTCAGTGAAATCAGTGCAGTTTCCAAGTTTGACTCTAGACGCCAAATACTCTACAATTCAAAACCATGCTTTGAGGTTTTTTTATCTTAGACAAATAAATATTAGTTTAAAAATTATTAAAAGGGCAGAAATACACACAATGATGTATATAGGTAACTTTAAACAACATAAATATGAAGTACTTCTGTGTACAGAACAGGCCAATCTGCATGTATACAGTATGTAGTATAGTGTATGTGCTCTAGTTAGATAATCACTTTTGAGTTTATATATATATATATATATATATATATATATATATATATATATTATCACTTGCTTCTAAATATGCTCTATCACAATATAACTGATATCCTATATCATTTTGGGTTGTAAATAAATCATATTCAATCATATGAGCCCTTAGTTGTTTTATTGATATTCTCTGCTAATCCAAATTCAATCTGCCTATGCACCACTTCAGAGGGCTTTAAACTGGGTGCCACCAGACTCTAGCCACAGAGAGGCTGAAGGTGATGATATCTGCCACTGTCTGACCCATCCTTGTAAAGAACAGGCCTGGATTGGTCAGCTGGCTGCACCTGCATTTGACTTGCTGGCTGGGTTATTTTCAGCACACGGCCAATAGCAGTGTGTGTGTTGTGTGTGTGTGCGTGCGTGTGCGCATGTGCGTGTGTGTGTGTGTGTGTGTGTGTGGAAAGACTGTGCTAAGTGCCCTTCAGGAAGGATTAGATCAAGTTGTAATCACCACAAGAAATCCCAATAGCCATAGAGTGACAGAGGTAGTGACCTACAAACGCTGTGTCAACAATCAAAAATACCTCCACACTAGAATATAGGCATCTGAAAGAGGAACAAAGAGCCTAACCTATAAGGTATAGCAGGTAAACACTGTGTTATTGTCAGTATTATTCCTTAGTATAGGTTAGACAAGCCTCATCTGTTGACAATATTTAAGTTTATTATTATTCTTTTTCTGCCCTAGGGTATAAGAAATCTCCTAGACACAAGACAAAATACAGTGAAAAGAAACAGAGCATTTACCTTTATCAGTGAAGTGCAAACAATAGCGCCGGCATTCACCATGGGGTTGTGGGGCTTATCTGCAAAACAAGAGTTTATGTATTAGGCATATTTTATAATTAAGATATCTGAGTGTAAATGTTTAAACAGGTAAAAATATAGACAAAACAACAAAATAATTTAAAGTAAATCTATTGTGTTTGATATAATGAATAGTACTTGATCTAATAATAGAATGTGTAAAATGCAAGTAGAAGACTGTAGTAGGAGTTTGGATGATGTTGCACAGCTGAGTGTATTGAGCTTTTAAAATAATTGTTTTTTATAGTAAATACATTTGACAGATTAAGAAATAAAAAGAAGAAGCAAATGTATTTCAATTCCCACATGTTTTAATGCACCACCAAACCTCAAATCTTAACTGATCTGACCAGGCTAAAACTGTATTAAATCAGTGAAGGACAATGGTGACAGGAGATTATTTCATTATGGCAATGATTATAGCTTTAAAAAGTGTGGGAGGTATGTGTCATCAAAGCTATTTCTAAATGGTAATGTACTGATAGTACTATGAATGATATGAATGACTCATTTGTCATGTGCTGTCATCTGATCTAGACACAGAGGAAATCCCATATCTTCCTATTTTTGTATTTGGATTTTGCAATAATCTCTCTGACACGTCCATATCATGTGAGAAGAGTCTTTGTGTCACAGTGTGAAATTCACATCATCTGTTTATTTTCACTGGTTCATTACAGTTACACAGTATACAGTGTTGTGAGTGCACCTAACTGAGTGTTTCCCTGAACAACACAACTTGAACCATGATAATCCTCTGACTCATTCAATACATTCATTGTTTAAAAGTGTTTTGGTCACGACTCACTATGCCCAGTTAGTCCCACAGCAAATGAAACTAGAAAGCACTCGGAGAGAGCAGACCTTCGCCAAGGTAGCTAATTTCCCTTTATATGCACTCCTAAAACCTGTTGCAGGACTGCAACAGCTACTTAACACTTTTCCATACCTTCTCAGCCTTTTGCCATATGACATTAGGCTATTGCTACTGTTTCTATGGTTTTGATAGCCTCTCATTGTATTAAGATGATCTGAATGATATTGAATTAATAGAAACAAAGAAAAATAAATCACTGGTTTGCCCTTTCTTGCAAAGGGGAAATTAGCTACCTTGGCGGAGGTCTTCGCCATCCTAATGCTTTTAGTGTACATCTGCAAAGGACTGAGCAGAGGGGTAGGTGTTGAATTTCACAAGAGAAGGGGTGGGGCAGGGAAAGAGGCTCGGTCACAAGAGAGGCCCGGATCAGTCCCAGAATCACTTCTCTACTAATCTTCTTCACTAATCACTTCTACCTGGTGTCATTTTCATCCAAATCCGTGCAGTAGTTTTTGATTAAAGTCACTCCCAGACGGACAGACGGGTCATGTACACTGACTGCCCCACTTTATTAGATAGACCCTGGTGCTGTTGTGCACAATCCATCAGACACCATGTTCAAAGTCACTTAAATCATATTCATTCTTTATTTTGATGCTCATTTTGAACTTCAACATATCAACATGACTAAATAGATACCTTCTTATGTTCTGTATATTCTTTGAATATTATATTTGTGTACACTTTGTTAATGTAAGGAAAATATATTTATTAGGTGCTCATTGCAAAGCAAAGAGCCAACCAAACTAAAAACAGTAACTTTTGTAGGCTTGAGTTTACTGGCAAACTCACCTTCTTCATTGAGAAAGAGTTTGTTGAAGCGAAGACCACTGGGCTCTTTCCCGATGAAGCTGTGCACATACTCTGTGCCGTGGTCGTGAACTGCTACAGCGTACTTCAGAGGCTTGACACAGGACTGCAGACAGAACGGGACCTTAGTGTCTCCTACTGTGTGCCTGAAGAAGAGGACAGATAAGGGTTATCTATGGAGGCAGCAGACACTTCAGTTACAAACAACACTGGATACATACAGTAAGTATGAGATACAGAACAAAAGCTGATGAACAATACTGTACTGTGCACATGCTTAGGCAGGTTTTAAGACATTAGTTAGGTAAATAGCTTTCAAAAATGTTCTATATATTCAGTTTATTTTCATCAGATTACAAAATGCACAGTGAGTGTTCATCACACATTTTGACCATTTGACCACATTTTGGATACATGTTTCTTCAAGTAGGTTCTTCCTAACACACATGCCTAAAAATGTGCATAGTATATCACTAATTTGCTGAATTACAACATTAGCGAATAATCGACAAACTACAGCCTCAGGGGGGCCACCCTTAAAAGTTTCATAGGGTTTTACAAATTTTGACAAAATTTTACAAATCATTGTCTGGCACTTTATTTTGTGAGGTGAAAACAGGCTTCAATGCTCTAATTCTAAATGCATTTTTCTCCCAATGTCCCTACTGTTCTGAGAATGTGTGGAAACCTACCTTGATAAACAATAAACAAATCCAAAGCGTGACAGAACATTGTGTGCAATCTAAATGTTATCTTTATGACTTCTTGTTGCTCAAACACACTCATCAATGAACAGGTTCGGGCTGTTGTCATTGCACCTGTATTGGACAAGGTACAGGTGTGTACTATAGAGTTCCCTGAAGGAATCTTTTTTATTACTTACTATTTTCTACTATTTATCGCCTCGTTTTTATGACTCTGCCATTTTGACCTTGTAGTGGCGTAGGACATGCAGTAACAATTTCACATGACAGAAACCCTTTTAGGACCCCTCCTCTTTCTGAACTCACTCACCTCTGTCCATCGACCGTGCACAGAGACACAGCCCACAGGTCAGGGTTGAATTTGGCGAGTTGAGGAATGTAGTCTGCCACCTGAAAAAGAGAAGGATACCATTATTATTATTATTATTATTATTATTATTATTATTATTATTATTATTATTATTGTTATTATTATTATTATTATTGTTATTATTATTATTTATTTTATTTACATATCTTCTGCGAATACAAGCATTTAGGTTATAACTAGATTTTTATTTTTTTTGTAACACTGGATGCTTAGGACAAAGTTGGGTTTTGCTTAAATGGAAAAGTGTGGCGTGGCAAAAATCTGCCAATACAATATCTGCTGTTGGTATTAATGAAATCCCTGATGAAAAACCTCTTTTGTAGTATTGACTTTTAAAAACGTGTTATGGCAAGTATTAATCGTATAAGTTCTTCATTATGCTCTTGCAAGCTTAATCCTATACAAGACTGAAATCCATATTAGAACACATGCCATTTGCAATAACTAATGGAATCAAAACTTATCAAAGACTAACCTGGACTTAACAAGGTCAACTGAAATATTTTTTTCTGACTTCGGGTTCAGGAATGTAAAAGAGCGATGCCATCTGAGTGAGTGTCACGACATAGGCTCTACTTACACCATTTGCGTGTGCTACGGATCATGTTTCAACGGAAAGCTCAAGCCTCTGTCATCCACAATAACATGCATGACCAGGGTCACATCCTCTCACGTGAGGTCAGGGAGGAAAACAGTCCTCCAGTCAGGTAAATTTTGAGCTATTGTAGGACTTATCTTTTGTTCACTTTATGCATAATAGATGTGTTTCCACTGCCACTATCCCAGCTAGTCATTTGTTTACAGCAAGCATTAATCTGCCATTTAAAAGGGTAGTTAGATGATTTGGTATGGTGACTATGAAGCAGTAATAACATTTCCAATGTACAGAAGCAGACAGGATCAATGCAGCTAAATGAGACTAAATTGTATATGCTGTTAACTAGGCCAGAACATTCTTAGCTATGTATATTGTAGAGACACTGTGCATATTTAGGTGATTATATAAATAATATAAAGTGGTAAGATGGACTGTGTCAATGACTGTGTCAATGCTTGACTGTGTCAATGCTCCCATGTGGGTTCTCCAAACTGGGAGTGTGATACTAATAAATTACCATTAGAAATGAGATATTCATTAAGATCTACACTATTTTAAAACAACTATCCCTTTAAGACTTGCCACGTGGTTTCTGAACTCAAATGTAGTTTAGGTTTTGATAAGACTTGTAAATCAGAAGAATTGTGGTTTTTCAGATTTAGTCAACAGGAAATGATGCCAATAATTCACAGAGCGGCTTTGTTCTCTGTGAAGGTGCCATGTCTTGCAAGCAGACATATGTCGGTTACTTAGCAACTACAAAATGTAACAAAAAATATTCACAATTTTTCTTCCTTTTTTGATTTATGAACTCTCACTTCACAGTTAAACAACATGAGCCACATCTCAACACCATACAGAATTCCCTGTGTGTATGTGAAAATATCACATTCAGAGTGCTGCTGGATCTTTCCTTTCTTTTCCCTGTTATTTGGCTTTTGATATAAATCTACTGATAATCATTTTGAAGTGATGGTGCCTCACAATGATGAAATAAAATCTGTAAAAAGTACTGAATCCAGAGATTGATTCAGATAGACACCAACAACAATCCCCTTTTCTCTTCATTTCGCATTACTGACCAGTCATAAAGAATCATCAAAATCTAGCCACATTTTTTCTGTTGGAGCTATAGACCCTTTCAAAGTTTGTAAACAGAAAGTTCTAAATTCTGGAATGGAGGCAACTGGAGGCGAGAAACTAGCATTAGCCATAAAATATCACAAATTAAGATGGTTTTGACAAATGACAACCACCCAAGCCACATTAGGTAATGTCAGAGCCTGGTTAAAAAACATTAATGAATGTATTTGTATTTAATTTACCAATTATTATTACTTAGCATTCATTTTTAGGTTTTACTGGACAAGTCCTTACAGAAATGTTGATGACCACAGTTTGTTCATTGTATGCTCCGAATTATTCATTCCTTCACCACTTCACTCACTTTTGCTCCAATCGCCTCCATTCAGGAATTTTGAACATTCCATTTGACAAATATTTTAAAGGGTCTATTCTTTTTCTGCAAATTAACACAATAATGGGAAAAATACATCTACGTACCTGTCCCTCGCTGAGGTTTCTGGCGCTCTCGTAGAGCTCGTCGATGTGAGAAGAGAAGGACTGGAAGTCTGGGATCACAAACTTCTTTCGGAAAGCCTGAGTGAGCAGCACAATGTTGCTTTGGACACACCTGGTAAATTAGTAGACAGATTAGCCTTGCCATTGATTCTGGCTGGGTTGATTCAGGCTAACAACTCACTTCTTAAACAGGTGTCTGTCCAGTGTAACTCCATCTGGGGTTTTCTTTAGTGTTTCTTTCAGTGTTTCCATGCACTCTTTCAGCCGGGGGTCACCTGTGCGCAGCCCCGTGGCTTTAAGTGCCTATGGGTAAAATCAAATACAAGGGTGATAAAACGGAAGATAATCCTCATACAAGACCACATCAGACTAACCAGAGTATGTAAAACTTACTGTGAGGAATTTGTGTGCGGGTATCTTCTCTTGCCCTTCAGCCACAGTGTAGAAGAGCAGATCCTCCAGACTTGGGAGAATGCCTGGATTTCGTCTCCTGTGACAAATATAGACACAACATTTAGTATATTAGGGTGAGCACAAGCACAAGAGTGGGATGGTATAATTTTATGACAGCATGATATGGTGTGTTTAGGTTAATGATAACATAAGATTAGTTTGAAATTCTTGCATTAAAATAAAAATGTTAAAGTTACGAAGGTTACAAAGCTGTCAAATCAGGGGGAACTTGAACTTAAAGTGTGGTTATATAAATATAATATAATAAACATATTTGGTAGTATTTTGATGAAATGATGACTAAAATAAAGCTAAAATAAAGTAAAATATGACTAAATAAATGTATTAATCACAATATATTTAATAACAGTATAATTCTATGTGAAGAACATTTCTATGATGTGGATTCTGCATCATTTCACGCACTTATACAAATGCAATAAAAACTTATATAAGATAAATAGCATTAGAAATGTAATCAAATGTTACTTCAGAGTCAGAGTCATGAAACAGCTCAGCCAATACTTTGTACAACCAATCACCACCGTATTGATATCACATATACCATGGAAAAATGAGGGTCCCATGCCTAAGCACATCTTGAACATATCGATGTATCATAGACCAGCCGACAGCCCATTGTGGACCTTTAGCACGAGTGCAGTAAACCTTCTCCCACCTGTAAACACAAAGCTTATCTGAGGCTGTTAAAGTCTAATCACATTATAGAGGGATTTCACTGACACATAGTGGAAATATTTAGTCCAAGTGTAAGCATTAACCACAGTGGCGCTATAATTTAAGGATTCAAATACATGAAGGGCAATAAATACTACAACCAGGCTGCATGGAAGTTGTATAGTAACCTGTAGGATATTTTTTTTTACAATTACTGGTATACAGTAAATAAAGATGTGCAATTTAACCTGGCATCCTTGTAACAACCTTGATTTTGTAAAGTTGTAAATTATAACATATTTAAATTGTATATAAAAAACTTTCAGATATAGACACTGGGCACTTTACAATATGAGGCCTTACTAGTTGCAGCTTACATATCTGCATACATATATAGTATTTTTATTGTAGTTTTGGCTGTGTGGAGGCAATTAACTTCAGTCTTATTTTGCAATTGCTGATATAGTAATAAATATACTACATTTGCGATATACTGCACAGTGAAAAAGAAAATAGAGATGAAATGGATCAAAAGCAACTCCAATGAATACTAATTACTGGACACCAGAAGTTTGTGAATGTCTACTATGTGACACTGCATACACTACTATGGCTGTCGTTGTCTGGCGCATACATTCCTGAGATTCTCCTGTCCTTACGCCTGCCCCGCTCTTTGTGCATATTTGGATTAATAAAGCCAACACTGTCGGCAGTTCACACGAGAGTTATAACACAGCTCAGAAGTGGAGCAAGTATATTCAATCAAACATGACAACCTTATACAACAAAACTGCAAAGCTGCAAAAGTAGACACTTGCCCACACTTGTAAAATAGTGTACGGTACACACACTAACGTGGGTTTTGAGTGTATAGCCTAGAACAGCACTGTCTGATGAGCATCACATACCACCTAAATATTATCATGACTGTACCCCATTTCTAAAGATATAATTTTGAGTTGGAAAAAGCAAACACAAAAGATAATGTGGAAGTTGCATTTCAAAGGCTAAAGCGTTTGTATAACTGGAATCATCATATATGGAAAATTCAACAGGCACCAAGTAAAAGTCATAGAAACCAATGCAATATCTATAGATAACAAATATTCTCTTCAACTAACCCACTGTGGCTGCTGCTTTATACAGAGCCGATTTTTCACCAGTCTCCAGCTGGTCTGTAGCACACTGGCCACATCAGCATTTAAAATTACAGTCTGCACTTTCTCCTCCTTCTCCCTGCTCCTTCTCAGCTGCTCTCTGTGGAGTAAACACTTGACTTATAGTCAAAGTAACCAAGTCCAAACATGTGCAAACAAACCCAGGGCGACTAAAGTGCTGTCCATCACCCGTGGGCTAATTGTGAAAGACTGTACATCTGTCACTGAAGCTACCCTTTCAGAACGGACAGGTGGGTCACACATCCAGCAAATGTGCCACAACATACTTGCATTCATTTTCTTGTTAACAAATTAGTTTTTCCGGATAATATTACGAGAAAAACACATCATATGCAAAATACTACGTTTAAAATATTGCAATGTGGTTATTAAATATATCCACAATAAAAGCATTTACATATGAGAAAAACAAGGCTGCACTGGTAAAACAGACAAAACCAGGTCTGACTCAGGTCGAAATCAGGACTTTCCCAACCACCAGGTATAACATCTGACTATTTATATTCTGCTTTGCTTTAAACTATGCCAATGAAACTACAGCTGCCGTTAAGGGTCAAAACTCAAACCAACAATTTCCATTAGATTTAGGATTTTGCATTGGTAATCTAAAACAACTTTCAGACTATTATTCTATTCTATTCAGACTGGAAAAACTCCCCAGTACAATACATGCTATATCTAATGAGTCTCAACATGATGACTTGATCCCTCACTGTTGTCGTGTGCCTGACAAAAACCTTCAATACATTAACTATTTTGAATCATCCGCTAGGCTAGTCAGTCAGAAACGCCACTAATGAAGCCTTACGTGACTCATTTTAACAGTGCTTAATCAAGAATATTACACAATTCTTTTAGCAGAAAAAGCTTGGAACAAACCATTCTGCTGCAGCTTGCTGGACCAGATGGCCGAATCAACATGTATCACATAATTATTCGCCTTACTGGCTTCTCTTGATAATTTTGGTCACTGATGAACTCAATGAGCAAATTTACCACACTGTGTTTAGCCAGTGCTAAGAGGTATTGGCTGAAGTAGACCTCTGTGTGTGCACTTGTTGAAAGCAGATGGCCCGGTCCATTTACCTGTGGGTTGGTGCTCATTGGTCTGGACTCGACAAGCAGAGAGCATTTGGAGTTACTTGGAGACCGAGCAAACACTATGGGAAAGCTGGATAACAGAGCACTAACCCTACATAGGCTACATTAACATATAATGTGGTACTCATTGTAATCTTGGTCTCATAAAGGCTATGTGTGATTTTCTAACCATCAAAACCAACAAAACGTTCAGTAAGTAGGGCTGTCCGCTATACAATTGTCTTAAAAAGCTGAACTTGAGATGGCCGTTAACTCTTTGGCAACTCTGAAAGCATACACATTTATTGATTAGAAGTTAGTATTAGTATAGAATTAGTCAAATACTTTCATTTAGTAAATTGCATATAACACTGAGGGTCTGACTGGAATAAATATCCTACATGCAAATTGTAAAGGCCTATACTGGGAATATTATTGTGCTACAGAGAATAGATAACTTTACTGATATACTAATTGGTTGCATACAGTAGTAATAAAGATACAATGTATAGTGCAGAGTCCTAGTCCTTGTATCAGTCAATACAAATCTGACATGTATTGCTTCATTTAGTCTCAAAGTGTAGAACTATGCAAAGTGAGGAACAATCCACTTGTGGCAATGTGCTGAAGTTTCTCACATCGACTTCTCTCCGTTATTATTTGTTAATTGTTATTTATGATGCCTAAAACCTTCATGCCTGCATCCAAACAATCAATTCAATGTACAATGGCACTTGGCCAAAGAAATCTGTCAAGAGTAAAGAAGTCAACATTATCACAAGATACTGTATCACTGTTCACTTACAACAACTTTGATAGTAACTTTTGGCGACGGTGAAGTAGTGATGTAATATTTTATGTTGGTGCTGAAAAGGTGATACATATTGCTTTTGATATGATATGTCTCCATGTATTGTAGATGTTGTAGAAGACCACTATTACTATTTCATTTGTGTACCAGTTTTTTTTCATAGCAAAACTAAACCTAAACCTGGTGACTTTATAATGTCAACAATCCCTCGATTTATGCATGAGGGCTTTCAGTACATGAAATCTAAAACTCACTCAAATATAAATATTTTTTGTAACCTGATCTTTTACTGGAATCACACAACAACCGTTTTACCACTGCAGCTTTGAAGCCAGAACTCAAGATGCAAAATGCTAATTTTTCTGTAGCTACTGCTTGAGGCATCTGTATATGGAAAAAAAAACAGGTAATTGTGTTTTTTCAGTTCAGTGGAGTCTTTTTAGGAGCTCTAATCTTTACAATTACTCTGCTATTACTAATTTTGGTATGTCCAAGACTAAATATGAGATTGGTTCAAGAAACATTTCCAGTCAGGAAGACAACAGTGCAAGTGCAAGAAATGAAAACGAAAGTAATGATCCCAATTCCCTTCAGCAAGTATGTAAATGTATGTAAATATATGTAAATGTATGTAATTTCCAGTGGAGAATCCAACAGAAGCATTATAATCTTTGTGTTATGAATGGCTACAAATGAAGCCAGTATAAAACTGTGTACTACTGTGTACAAGCATCTCAATATGTCAATCTAAACCAAAATATAGGACAATTCTCAGATGAAAATTCTTGGGAAATGTCCTCCACTTGCTACACATTCTATGGGAGTCAAAGTTAAAGTCAGTGTAGCAGGTTATCATTGGCAGAGTTGTCCAAGTGTAGGTTAAAATGACTTCTAATGATTGGTAGCATACTCAACTCAAGGTCATTTATCCATTAAGCCAAATTGAGATAAGGTCAGTAATTAATTGAAGAACGGTATTAGTGCACCGGAAATCGGTGCACACGTGGTTTGGTTACGCCATCGTTACGCAGTTGTTAACCACTGAGCATAGATAAATTAATATACATGCTATAAACCGCTTTTATTGGGTTTATCTGACAACACACAGCTATTGTTTTTAGTTCTGCTCGAAATAAAATGTTAATGATGCTGATTAGTTGGGCCATTTAGAGTCTGTGACAAATGCGTATACATCCGTCTGTGCGTCATGACTCGCTTCAAACGTCATTTTATCGTTTAACCACTTTTTAACCAAGATACTTTTCGTTTGGACACCTACTTGTCTGTGGCAGCTTCATCACATACACCATCCTTCTTCAGCTGCTCGTCCGCTGGCTCCACCGCCGCGCCCTCGGTTTTAGTGCAGTATGTGCGGAACGACGCAGCACCGGGACCGGCATGGGCACTTGGAACGGTGCGCAGGGGCTGGCGGGCTACGGCATGGAAAACCTTCAGTGGGGTCGGGTTTGAAAAAGACCCACTAGCATCTGCGGAGGCGGTGCCAAAGAAGCAGCAAGAGCGGGCTGAAGACCAAGTCGCCTTCTGTTTTGAGCCGGGCAAGGGGCGCGTCAAGGTGGCTTCAAACAACTCCTTTAGTACTCCCGAAAACCTAAAATGTAACATCTCAATCCTGTCGAGAAATCAGTGGTAAAATATCGGTGCCAGAAAGATCCAAGAGCAAGTGAATGGATGACACTTGTGAGTCGGAGCACGTTGGAGAGTCTGGGAGGCGATGACGCACAGACACCGGCGTCCAAAAATAAATACAAGGCAATATTCACGCCCCGCTGCGCTCCTATTGGCTGGGGCAGGTCGATTTCCGCATTACTGGATAATTTATGAACGCTCTGTTGTAGCCATTGGGTATACTTTGCGTCAATCAACACTGAGAAATTGAGAGAAATTTTCCATTTACCCGGAAGTGGGTTTTAACGACCATTCAGAATGTGGACTATGCCATATGAGCTAATTACAGGATTATAGACCCTTTCCAAGTTTGTAAACAGAAAGTTCTAAATTCCAGAATGGAGGCAACTGGAGGTACGACCATAGTACATTTTCAATGGAGAAATTAGCATTAGCCACAAAATATCACAGAATTAAGATGGTTTTGGCAATGTCAGACCCTGGGTAGGAAACATTAGTAAATGTTCCTCACATTGTATGTTTATTTAATGTACACATTAGTAACAGTTAGACCTTTGGCTGATGGCAAAATACTTGATTTTTAGGTTTTACTGGACAAGTCCTTACAGGAGTGTTGATGACCACAATAGTTTTTTCATTGTATGCTCAGATTTATTATATCTCTCACCACAAATATTACTTTTTTTGTAAAGTTAACTCACTTTTGCTCCAGTCACATCCATTCCAGAATTTTGAACATTCCATGACACACATTTTAAAGAGTCATTATAAAGTCAGTTATAAATTGATAGTAATAGATAATATGGAGGTAGCCTAATCAGTTTGATTGGTTATTACATTTATAAGAATCTATATCTATCTATAAATAGAGGGGAGAGGGGGTTATAGTCAAAACCACACTTTTGGCAATAAACCCTGCTATATTGTATAGCCTACATGAATTATATGGTTGTAAAATGTAAATTACACAATTTAAAGTGAGTATAAATTAAAGCTGAGTTATAAAACATACAGCTGTATGATCAAGTCATGTTCAGACCAGCTACACACAAGGACTAGCAGTAGCTTACACACTGGCTCTCTGTGCTATCTGGCTGTAGACACAAATGTACTCAGTCTTTCACAGTTCATGGGTTTCTCTGTTTATGGAGTAATAGATGGCATGCACTGAAAACGGTGGTCTACTACAAACTGTGTAGTAATCATTCACACGGAAAATACTTCATCTGTTCCTCATTTCAAGAAGCTGTATTTTTCAACTGATTGTATTTGATATATCTTGTAACTTGTATATATTGTATACAGTCTTGTAGTTAAATGCACACATTTCAGTTGGACTGATTTACTGTAGCATTTAGTGTGGCATACATCATTATCAGACTTGAAAACATTCACAATCTCAAACCTTTTACCTAAGTGGCTTTTTACTATTGTGGAGGGGGCTCCACAAACAGAGACAGGCTCTACAGGACACAGGAATACAGGACTCAACACTGTATTGTATACAACATGTTGATATTGTATGTATTATTGTGTCCAAACTATGCCCCGGGGGGCCAAATATGGCCAACAGATAGATTTTTGTGGCCCTCGGGTTTACCTGTCAATTGGCCCAAGTTATATTTTTTTACTGCATGTGACTCTATATAATCCAACTAAAGGAAATAATTAATTGTGTAACAATGATGTCTTTCCACTTTTCTGTGTGGTTAACCTAAAAAAACTCCAAGAACAGATAGAACTGAAGGTTCAGGGAGTGGCCCTGCTTGGTATTATTTTTTGTGTCCCTCAGTGAAAAAAGTATTATTGTATTCTTATATAATATGTCTTTTACATTATCAAAACTCTTAAATCTTAGATTAGAGTTATTGCATAAATGGTGTCAGGTTATAAATTACACAACAATAATATATCAGAACAAATATTTATTATCTCCGTTGATAGGAACAACATGTGACGAGATACAATTATCATATCAACTTAGCCTTCAGTCAAAGGCTGCACAATTAATAAAACAGCATTAAAACCTCTCTGACAGAGCTCTAGAGTCAAATGAAATCACCTTGCAGTCAAAGAGAAGCCCCAGGGTCCAGCTGTACAGTGTCTCCAAAATCAAGGAAATAGGCAGAAGACTAAATGAACATGGTACATTACAATGTTTACTTATTATCATACACTGGAGCCAGACTACTGAACCACCAAACCAGTTCCAATACAAATCTACACAAAAGGAATAATTTGTTACTTCACTGACCCCTTGTGGCTGGATCATATATCTTGAGCCCTTCCATTGGTCCACAAGAGCGTGTATGAGGCAGATGCACATTGTACTTACTTTATATATATTGTACATTACATTACATGTAAATTATTTAAAAGCAAATTCATAAACCAATGTCAAGGCTATTGTCATAAGTGGTAAAGGTGAGGGGTACTTGTTCATTAGGTATGAAGGGAGGAGGAGGCCAACTAGGGTCCAGTACACCTAGAAACATCTCCTGCAGTAGGTCCTCGCTTGACATGGACAGTTTCCCCTACAATGACATAGAGAGAAAGAGAGCTAAAGCAAACTCTTGTATCTATTCATGGCAGGTAAAATAAAAAACAATAGTAGTTTCTAGTCTAGTTTATCTCACCTGAGAGAGGCCTGTCTCCATTTCCATTTGTGTCTCGCTGGGTGGTGATGGAGGGGGAGTAGGATTACAACTAAAACAAGATCAAGAATAACTTACTAAATTCATAATTAATGTACTCTACATGTAGCTAACACATACAATAAAAGCAGAGAAAATTACAAATACATTTACAAAACACTGAGAGGATAAGGACTCTTTTTCAAATGTTCTAATGTATTGTACTTACTCTGATATACTGATGATTTGTCTGTTCACGTAACCATCTCTATACTTATGTGCTGAGTCTTATGCACAGACAAATCAACACAATTAGAAATTAGGATAAAAAGTGTTTAAAGTAAAAACTTAAAAAATGCACAATACCAGTGATGGTGTAGTATGGTCCAAAGACCGTGTCCTTGGGAATGTCTGGGTAAAGATAGACCAGGGGGTTTATGGTCTGTTTCTGCTGGGCTCTCAGGCTGTAGTGATAGAGGATGTCAGGCAGGGACATGGCTGACAACTCTTTCTTGGTGTAAGGCTCCACTGCAGGTACATTTACTTCTACATTAAACACATTAAAGTAACAACTGGGTTAGGGCAACTGACATGTACCTAGTCTATACAACTGTGTAAACCAATTAGGAAAGAAAAGTACCTCCATTGCAGTGCTCAACCCAGCTAAAGGTAATGGCGCCCTCTCTGATGCTCTCACTGAAGCGCAGCAGGAAGTTTCCACTTTGCTTATTTTGTAAAATAAGTTTTGTTTTTTGTTTGCTCACAAAGCCCATGATAAGCCTGCAACACACATTCAGTTACCATGTGTAGCCCTTTGGCATCACCTAGTGGTGATTACTTTTTGATCAACTGTATACAAACATATTCCAAACATGCCTGTGAGGTTGCTTTACCCTTTTTAATTTATGTAAACCCAATTCTTACCCATCACGCCAAATGACCTTCAAGTGTTTTTGAATCAAATCTAAGATCCCATCAATCCAAATCCATGGACCATCATTCTGACATAAAATAACAAAGACATAAAATTACAATTAGACACTACAGCATATTTATACACACCAAAGGCATAATGTATTACACAGCATTGACAACATGACTACACAGGCAGACGCAGGCCAAACAAAGACTATTACAATGTAGAAACTTCCACATACATACATTCTGAAAGTTGAAAAAGGGCATCTGGACAAGGTTTTGATTGTTGAAAAGCTTTCATCTGCCAGTCCAGCAGACTTCTTCAGTTCTGGTTAGAAAGGTTTGTGAGCTGAGATTATAGGCTGATACTTGGAGGAGTGGTAAACACCTGTTGGATGGGCTGTGCCCTACCATTAATATGCTAATGGGGATCCCTATTGGTGCTAATGGAGCTCTCTCTCTCTACTGACAACCTTCACCGTCATCTACACAGAAGGGCTTTGTTGCATCCAAAAGATTTAACCTGGGATCAGTGTAGCCGTACATAATCTAAAAAGTAGCCAGCGTCATGTATAAAATTGCAATTAATGCGTTTACCACTACACTGTAAAAAAAAATCCGTTGTTTTTACGGAAAAATACTGGCAGCAGTGGTTGCCAGAATAATCTTGTTAAAAATACAATAAAATGTAAACAGCATTACAGAATAACTTGTGCA
>JAVQKC010113140.1:0-10658 GCA_036025475.1 Philypnodon macrostomus
CATGGATGTTCTGGATGTTCTGATCTTCTGGATTTTCTGGATGTTCTGGATGTCATGGATGTTCTGGATGTTCTGGATGTTCTGATGTTCTGGATGATCTGGATGTTCTGATGTTCTGATGTTCTGAATGTTCTGGATGTTCTGGATGTTCTGGATGTCATGGATGTTGTGGATGTCATGGATGTTCTGGATGTTCTGATCTTCTGGATGTCATGGATGTTCTGGATGTCATGGATGTTCTGGATGTTCTGGATGTTCTGGATGTCATGGATGTTCTGGATGTCATAGATGTTCTGGATGTTCTCGATGTCATGGATGTAACTAAGACAATATAACTGTGGAGGTAAAATTTTATGAAGGCACATTATAATCATATCATTTTGTGACCTATTAATCCTGCAGTAATCTGATATAGGCAATCTGTACTGAGACAAACCAGCAGACCATGTTAGGTCCACATCAATATAAACTATTGTATACATAGAGCTCTATTTCTTAGCACAACAGCAGAACCTCTGTAGGAAATTGAAGCATAATGTTGTTGACAGTGATGTGAGACTCTAACCTCAGAAACAGCACCTCTCCACCCACAGTCTTCAGGTCCGGACAGGGCAACTCATTTTTCTAAAGCCACAGACAGCCTGCCACCATCTCTTTATTAACAAACTGTGGCATGACTCAGGGCAGAGAAAACAAGTGCACTCTCTGCTCTCTCTGCTGCACTGGACCGGATTAGGTTTTGCCAAAAGTCCATGATTTAGCAACGTGTGAGATAATAGGTCACATTGAACGCTGAGTAAATGTGTTACTGTCAGACAATTTCTCTGTGTGGAGTCTGTATGTCCTCCCCATGTTACTGCAGGTTCTCCCAGGCATTGTCCAACTATCTAAATCCATTCATCCTAGGAAGCTTCATTCACCCCACAACAACTCATTCAGGATCACACTGACTCTGAAGTTTTGTTAAAGTAAAAAAGTTAATATTTTATTATTAGTATTTTTTATCAGAGTTTTAGAAATGACGCCATGTTTGTTAGCAAACTCGGGAAAGTGAAAAACAACTCTGCTGCACTGAACTGGATTTGTGGAGCTTTGGCCTTTTTCTTTATTAGGTTTTGTCAAGTGAGAAGTAGTAAAGCCCCTTTGAGAGACCCATAAATGCATTACTGTGGTGACATGGGCCTATTTGTATATAATCAGGTTACACAGTGGTCAGGTTCAGGAAGCTGCAGTCTCTAAGTCAAGGGTCATGGCACATAGTGAAGTCAAAGAGTTAGATACAGAGCCACTGAATCTAACCAAGAATGAATGTCTGGACTAACTGAATATAGAGCCATCGTCCGTCTCTTAGCAAGGCAATAACACAGGAAACAATTGATTCCATTTTGGGAGAGATCCGGATCATCGTCTTGATCCAGGATTTTTGTCTGTTAGCAACGTTACTCCAAAAATACAGCACCGATTTGGATGAGATTTTCAGGGAAGGTCAGAAATTACCAGTTGGTTCCATTTTGGGAGTGGTCAGTGAAAATGAACTGCCTTGGCGGAGGTCTGTGCTCTCTGAGTGCTTTCTAGTGTTAAACAATGTAATCCAATAAAGCAGAAGGGGCCTAATGAATAAACTGTTTGATGCCTGCTCCCTTCAGTAGTTTATAGAGAGTAGAACAAGGACATAGAGCTTATGGAGAACTAGAGGAACAGACTGTTGATGATGGAGAAGCCTCTGTATAGTGTTCTTACACAAGATAGTTCATCTGTGAGAGCCAAGAGGTCAGAGCATTGGTAATGTCTATAGATGGGACGCAAGGTTATCCACAATGCAATACAGATATATAGCCTCACACATAGGGGACAGTTAAAGCTGCAGTACCTGATATTTTTACTTGACCAGAAATAATGACAGTCAATTATACAAGTCATCAACGGAATGTATTATAAAAGTTTTTGTTTCTTTTTTAACCAATCACATGCTTCCACGAGGATAAAACATAGTATTTTTGATCAAGAACTAGAATCTATCAAGAATAATGTGAGGCAACTTTAAAGGATATGACATTTTTAAATCTATTAGTAATCTCAGATAAGCTCACAGGCAGCATTTCAGTATGTCATGTTAATATATATAAAGATTTCTGTAAAGAGCTTCTCAAGAAATAATACCTTGACCAGTGGACCTACTAGTTTATGTCTTACAAATGTTCAACCAAACCCAGCTATGACATTATGTGTCATCTTGGAAACAAAAGAACTGCAGTAAAAGCAAAGCCTCTTGGATGAATCAAGAAACCGTACATACATGCTGTGGCGGATTTAGCGGTTTGGGGGCTCAAGGCGAACATGGGTCAAGTCTTAAGGCTTATCCATACAGAGGAAACAGAAAACTGGCGAGTCAAATTGGCTCAGTTTAATAATTACAAAGATATCTTTATTTTCGGCTTCATTTATGGGGCCCTGGAAGCTTCACTTGATTCAGTGTATAACTTATAATATACCAATAGACATCAAAATCCCTAAAGCGTTTACAGTAAGCCCCCAACAACAGCATATAAGCCATCACAATCACAGGAAAGTCTAAATGTTACAGAAATCCTCTCCTCTAAATTGTACCGTTATGAGCTCTCAATTACAAGGTACATTGGTTCAGAGCTGGATGCTGCTGAAGAAGTTTTATGAGTTTTGGCCGGAGTCCTTGTCCAGAGGGTTCAGGGTGAAGGGACGTCCTGTTGTTCACTGTCCAACTGGGCCCTGGTCCTAAACACCGGTCCACTTGAGATAAAGAGAACATATGAGAAATCATTTTGAAGCATTCATTCTTGTATAAGCTATAGCATAATGAGATCTGCACAAAACAATATTATAAATCTATAATATTAGTAGAAGTAGTGAGAAGTACTCAACAAAAGGATCAAATTAATCTTAAAGTTATATTTACAATCTTAGTTCAGTATTTTATCTTACATCCAAACCAGAGCCATAGAGATCAGAGAGTTGCGCCACCGGAGGGCCTTCAAAATAGTTCCACCTTAGCGCAATTGGCCCAATGTCGCCAGTGGACTCTGCTTATCTCTATGGCTCTGGTCCAAACCATCTGAGTGGGTCTCCAACATAAGCATTAAGTAGCATTTGAAAAGTTCCTATTTTCTCATTGGCCCCATCAACTCCAGTCAAGTCATACTGATGGAACTGCAATGACTTCCATAGGAGCAGGTCTCCCTGGATAAATCATTGATGCCAACTTAACGCTAAAGCACTTACATGGTCTTCTTCGATAATGCAGTATTTATTAGTAGCCTCTTTGCGCAGTCCATTGCGTGTGACGGCTATCATTTAGATCATATTTAAAAACAAGTGAAGAAACGTGAATCTCATCAACACAGAGGAGCTGAACGATGATTTCTGACTATATAGTGGAAAAACATAGAGCCATGACGCCACCTGCTGGAATAAAGAGATACTGTAGACAGATCTTTTATTATCTGCATGTAAGAAACTGAACTGTACCACAAAATATGATTAAGACTTAGAATTGCAATAGATGTTTTTTGTGTGAAGAAAAATCTACTTAGCTAGTGTGACATCACGGGAGGGGAACTATCCTGATTCTACTGTACAAACATACAGAAGGGATCTTGAAAATCAGAATACATGGACCACTAAGACCAGTAACTTTTAATAAATTAGACAAATAATAGTATTACCTGAAGAAATAGATTGTGTCAGAACATAGAAACAAAACAGATTAACAGATGAAGGCACATGGTTTACAGAGGTATAAAACTGTACATTGTAGTGATTCTGAATGAAGGCATGTTTAACGTTAGCAGCAGTTTTGAGGTCATGGAAATAATATAGAAAAATACCCAGTGATTCCCAAACTGGGGTCTGTGAAGGGGTCCACAAAGTCTATCATATTCAATCAGATATCAGTTCCAGCAATGTATAGTTACTAGAGAGTGTTGTTTTCAGTGTTTTCAATCGACATTTTGATGAAATTGATGAGTTAGATTTCGGATTAAGGGGGATTGGGATATTGAAGGGGGGCCGTGGCAGTGTTGACTTGAATGGGCTACAGCCGCAGACGACCCCACTGTGTGCCACTTTATTAGGTACAAGGTCTACCTAATAAAGTGGCCGGTGTTGGTTGGTTCATAACTCCACTGTCTTCAGATGTCCTCTTGGTGAAACAGCAGATATGACACTTTCGGGCAGACACTCGGACCGCTCCACTGTGCTGCCACAACACGACCAGTGAGGCTTCCCCGGGTGACCCTTGTGGCCATGACCACAGCCTTTAAATCCTCCTACAGATGGACACACCAAAGACTTTACAACTAGAGATTGTAATATGGCCTTAATGAGCAATGAGAGCAATATGATCTAATACAACTGGTCTCAATGATTTTTATTCTAGTTTTATCCACATTTTTATAAAGGTTAATTAGTTATAATATAATTTCTTTGTGACATATGTCTCACTTTTCAAGGTTAGAAAATTATACAAAAGAGTTCAATTTCAACATTATATTGAATAATATAAAATGTGTATGAAAAACACCAAAGTAATTAACCCCTAACGTACACTTATAGAGATATCCTGTGAAGGACGTTCACAAAATGGCCCATATTCTCACAATGGAAACAGCTCTATCCCCAGAACATACTAACAAAGGCATTCGTGGCATAGGCAATAATACATGTTTAATACAAGGCCAATAAAGTCGTTAAGCATCTACTTTAAAAGGTGTAGTCCGTAAGCTTCCAAAAAAAAAAAAAAAGAAAGAAAATGTAAAATTCAAAAATAAAAAAATATTACACAATTTCAAATAAAAAAATAAAAAAATGCTTTATCTTTTTTATTTTTTTTATTTAACCTTTATTTATCCAGGTAAACTGTTTGAGAACAATTTCTCATTTACAAACATGACCCTGTTCTATGATAAATGTAAAGTCTGTCATAATCTGTCATAATGATTATTTTACATTAGTCCCTCCCCTGGTCAATACAGCAACATCAAATCAGACTTTGTAGGTTACCAGTCTTACCAATTGTGACCAAATAGTATTACTTCAGTTCCTCCCCTGGCCTCTACAGACTACAACCTTACGGACTGCACCTTTTAGTTCACATTCTGATATTGCTATAGTATACCACACCAACAGCGGGTTAACGTTGGTGTAGGGTGACTTGTACCTGGCATGGTGCCCGTGCAGCCACAGCGAGCCTCTTTGGCCCCTCCACTCGAGCAGAAAGAACAGCAGTGAAACACCCCACTGTGACGCCTCAACTTCCGGTGCACCATCAGGCTGAAGGGGGAGCCCTGAGAAGATATAAAATACAGACACAAGTGTGGACTATACATAAACAGTGGTGGGGACTGGACTGTGATGTGCCTATGGCTTTACTGTTCATCCAGTCTTCATCTGCTTACACAAAAAACTAGAAATATATTCACTTTGGTAGAATTGAAGAAATCTCAAATACAATCTAGAATGTGTGGATTCCATGTGAGTTGAATACATATAATTTAGTCGGACTGATCCACCAGTAAATTGAGATAATGAAAGATTGTGTGTGACTACGGCACAATTTGTAAGCAGAGCAACAGTTTACTTTTTACAGTGTATGATCTCCTTCAGAAACTATGGGCTTGAGGTGGGGTACACCCACAACAAAGAGTAGACAGTTACAGTGTTGACTGAGACAATTATTTGCTATGGGCAAGTTTACCTATACATGCGGAGTGAACCCACAGTTATAAGGGGAGGACATGCAGACTCCACTCTGAGAGATTGTAGTCAGCTGGCCCAGGACTGAACTTGGTGGCTTTTAAATTTAAGTTTGATTGTTTTGCATTATACATAAACTGACCATTGTTATGTGTATCCTGCCTAAAGCCCAAAGTTGCAGGGATAGATTGCATCACCCAAAACAGTGAAAAGCTACATTATAGGTAATGTTGTACCTTGACATGTTGAGTTTTGACACAGACCCACACAGAGTAGGGTCCTGGCTCTTCAGGTGTGTATGAGATAGTGTAGGTCCCATCACTGTTGTCCACTACTTTTGCATTGATTTTGCTAAAATTATACAGAATATAGACAGCCAATGCTTAACAATAAAATTAATTACCTGCTAATGTTCTGGTAATTGTCATTTAGCCACTCACCTGTTCCTCTTCTCTTTGTGAGCGATGCTGACCACCACATGCGCCCCTCCTCGGGTAATCTGGTCCCCGACAGAGTCTCTACACACCAGGGTAAACTGTCCGGATTGGCCCACACTGCCCCCCTGAAGCCCTGTGTACAAAGTAATCATGAAATATAGTCAGTGAGCAAAAATATACAGTAATTCAGTCACTAATTCTCCTCTAATTCCTGTTGCATGTCTTTGAAAGGTGGGGAGAAGCCAGAGAGAACCAACAGTAACACGAGGAGGACATGCAGACTCCACTTAGTGTGTTTGTTGCTGGTCCAAGGATTGAACCTAATGTGTCCTTGCTGAGAGAGTCCAAACCACGCTGCCACCATCCCAAGCAACACCATAAAATGTAATAACAATTCTCATTTTATCAACAACAATGCAAAAACTTGAGTGTGCCAGCCTGATGACACACCAAGCAACCCCACAGACATTATATAATAGTGTCAAAAAAAGGTCTAATCAGAAGCACGCATGCAGAAGGAGCTATCAACTACTCAGTATGCTCAGTGAGTCGTGTTTCCAACGAGAATGCGTCATTTTACATGTGAATGACAGTCAACTTAAAACATACAATCACTTTATTCAGATAGTTTGGATAATTGTCCTTGTTGGAAGTTGCTGGTCATGTGACTCTCCTCCTTCCAATCCCAGTGCTGCATTAGCCCAATTAGAGGCACCTGGGGCAGCCCAGAGACTAGATAAGCCGTTCTGTTTGTTTGGTCAGGTCCTTGAAATAATAGGAGAAAGTCGAAAGGAGCAAATAGTAATGACAAGGCTACGATTAGGACATACTGGGTTAAATAAAACGTTGTATTTAATGGGGAAACATCCCACAGGCAGATGTGAATGTGGGGGGGATTTTGAAACAGTGGAACATCCATCCATCCATCCATCCATCTTCTTCCGCTTATCCGGGGCCAGGTCGCGGGGGCAGCAGTCTAAGCAGGGATGCCCAGACTTCCTGCTCCCCAGACACTTCCTCCAGCTCCTCCGGAGGAATCCTGAGGCGTTCCCAGGCCAGCCGAGAGACATGGTCCCTCCAGCGTGTCCTGGGTCTTCCCCGGGGTCTCCTTCCTGTAGGACCTGCCTGAAACACCTCCCGAGGGAGGCGTCCAGGGGGCATCCGAAACAGATGCCCTAGAATAATCTAAACATATACAAATATAGTTTATAGTTATCTAAATTGCTAAAAGGCAAATTAACTTGTTAACAAAATGTCAATAAGTACAATTGTACAATATATTCTAATTCAAACTTCAACAGAGTTGAACACCCAACATTTAGGCCAAGCTGTCACAGTTTATTCAATGGAAAAGCACCACTTTGCACTCATCTACAGCGCCCCTAGCTGTCAGCCTGGGAACGACGTCACAAAAGTATTGCAAAATAGCACAAATACATTTTTTTACAGCCCTAATCTCCAGGTATTCTTAAGACATTAGCTAATCCCAAAAATTTGTAACTCACCAGAATTATCTCATCCAAATTTAGGTCCTAGGCTTTACATTTTTCCAAAAGTGTGAGCATAAGTGGAATTAACTAAGCATTACCCAGTCTGGACTGGATCCTCATTGTGGGATTGGCATTTACTTCTACGTTTTCAGCTTTTTGTGCAATCGCTGCAGCACTTACCGGAGTGTGCCTAGGGGCAGCTGCTTTCTTAATTAGAAGATGAGGCCTAAGGAAACTAACAGAAAATGGACTTGAATTTAATTTCCCCCAGACTAAAACACAATGAGGGAATGTCTCACAGGTCAAGACAATATAAAAATGGATCCTGTTTTTTAACATTTTACCTGGTTAGAGTTCTTTTGAATTGTAGTATACACGGTCCACTTTATTAGGAAGACCGTTTGTGTAGTATTGTGGCACAGTGTGATCATTACATGATGCTTTATCTTGTATGTTCAGAGGTGGTTTGCAGACCTTAATGTAATAAGTATCTGCAATGGTTTACTCGTGTTGCTTTTCCTGCTCTCTGGCCAATACATTCTTGCCCATGGAAATGAAAGATGTTGTATTCTATTTCAAACTATTCTCCTGGACATGGTTGTTAATGAAAATCTCAGAAGATCATTAGTTTCTCCAATCGGCATGTAGCTTGATTGCCATTTGTGCTAATCAGTTGAATAGGTGTTCCTAATAAAGTGGTCAGTGAATGTTGATTATAAGAGTAAAACTGAAGCCAAATGACATTTCCCACAGACCTCATAAGAATGATGCAGTTAAGTGAGTCCATCAGTGCTATATTGACACAAATGTGCAGCAGAAACATGTCTCATGTAGAATTCACTGGTTCAAGGTAAACCATGTTTGTACAGTCTCTATATAAGCTTACAGGACACGTTTAATGAATCAAAGAGAACTAGATGAGCTCAGAACTGTAGAGTATAAAGTACAGTATTATCACAACTATATACTGTAACTATATAACTCTAATTGTAAGGCACATTGAGTGTTGAACATACACTCACTGACCTTGTTTATAATCAAAATTGACAGAGATGGTTGATATTCCCAATAGATGAGCACTTTTTCAAATTCTTACTCTAGTCTATCTAACACCAATATAAACACATCCCATTCAAAGCCTTACAATCTTTTTCCTGCTTATTTTCACGAACACTTGCATTGAGTAACTGCTGATTGATTGACTGATTAGCTAGTTATGTTGACAAGCAATCGAACAAGCGTGTTTAGTAAAGTTGCCGGTCAGTGTAAGTTTTATTAAATATGTCAACCTTTCTTTTAAAAATACCTCTAACCGATCATTATTTATCTGCGCGGCATACGGACAAATTCAAAAGCAAAACTGTGAAGATTTGGTTCCCCACCTGCTGATGGACACATCACTGCACGTCGGGCTGGATGACAAAAGATCCCTTGAACACTGCTCCTCCTCTGAAGCACTATCTTCGTGGATCACAATAGGGTTCTTTGAGGCTGTAAAAAGTGTCAACAGGAGACAGAAACACAAGACTTCATGTTAGGCAGCCAAAGGGGAAATAATCTAGATGAGGAAAAAGGACTAGACTAGAAAACAAACATCGAAATGTCCCCCTAAAAGATAATATTGTAACTCTATTGTTGGAGTGCACATGTCCTTCCAGTGGTATTGTGGCTTTTCACCAGGTAATCTGTATTCCTCCTAACAGCCAAAGATATGCATGGGTTAGCAGAATGGGTGACTCTAAATTGCTCCTAGTGAATGAATAAGAGTGTGAATGGTTGTCGGTGCCGCTGTGTCAGCCAGCCACTATGGCCATGACCGAGGGTGGACGCCTAAAGCCAATAGTTGCTGTGATAGGCTCATTTACTGTCACTTAATGATGTAAATGTGCTAATCCTTGTTATCGCATAAAGGTTAAATATGTCCTCATTATTTCCCCTCATTATCTTCACTCTCCAAATGTGACAATAAGTACAGTCACAACACAGAAAGTTCCTGGAGGGCATCAGTTTCACATCCTATCTTTGAAATTCAAGTCAAGGTGAACTTGGCACAGCATGTTTTACTAAGGTTTATAATCTGTTTGAACAGCCCAATAAATATAGCTGTACCTGTGGCGGGTATATAATGTCCATCCTCTCCTTCAGTGGAGGCAGGTTTGATCCCGACTGACCCCGTGGTCTGGAGGCGTCCTCGGACCTGGGCAATCAGACGGCTGAAGTCATTGCTGTGCTGCTTCCCTGTGGGACAGAGAATAGAAAACTTTTGTCAATATGCATGGATGTAAAGGTGAAGGTAGTTAACCTGAAAGCTGTCGTGTAAGGAAGTGGAAGTGAAAGTAAAGCAGCTCACTAAAAAGAACAGTATAACACATTTATGCAGGCCTACAGCCATGTACATAGTCTATTCTGCTTAGTATGCAGACTCGTTTTTCTGATGAGATAATTTTGGGACCATGTGAGATAATTGAGATTTGCAAAACTTGTGAACTTATGACTAAAAATGCATCTCACCGTATATTTGGCAGTATTATGTTATGTGTTATTAAAATTTGAATGCTAGCAGATTTATATTGATGTAAATATAGAAAAACATTATATTGTAGTCAACCGTCACAGTTTTCATATTGTCTCAGCAAACAAACCAGGCCTGTGCTTTCGTCCCCGACAGCAAGGTGTCTATTAGCGAAACGGCCCCATACGTCTGCCACAACTGTCACCAACGGGCACCTTAATCAGACATTGTGTGATTTCTAAGGGTTTTTATATTGTTAACAAGCAATTAAGAGGCCCCGCCCCCAAACCATAACAAACATGGGAAGGGTCTATTTTTTGATTTGTCTGGATGTTTGAGAAGAATGTTTTTGCCAAATTTTGTAATATTCCCTAAAACTACATACTTCTTTCAGTCTATAGGGGGCGCTATAGAGGTAACTGCCATCATATTGGTCAGATGTGTTCAGGGCCGGGGGGTAATTAGGTATTTTAGGTTTGAGCCTAATCGGGC
>JAVQKC010113145.1:0-10422 GCA_036025475.1 Philypnodon macrostomus
CCTGGTGGTGGTAAGCTACTATGTAGCCACAGCTGCCCTGGGGCACACTGACGGAAGCGTGGCTGCCAGTTTGCGCCTACAGCCCCTCCGACCACCACCGAACACCAATCACACAACCAATGTGGGTTAAGTGTCTTATAAAGTAACCTATAATGTCAAAATAATATGAAATGATATACTGTAATGGATCAGTTTGGGATGACCTTATATGTTTGCATATGTTTGAATGCTGTTTAAAAAAGTGATCCTGTGTATTTATAATGAACCCTTGAACAGCAGTAACAGTGAGCATTACTCACTGACATCAGTGAAGATATTAAAGACTGCTGCACAGCACATGGCTCATCTCCATACATCAACAACAAATATAAGTCTGCGCTGAAAAGCTCTACATCAACTCTACACGCACAATCAAGGCATCACAAAGCTGACACTAATGCTTTTTGTGTGATTGTGTGATCAGGGTTTATAAGGTGTACAGAGCCTCCAGAGTTGCTGTTGGGGGACGACAGCGTAGGCCTGGTAATAATTTAGAGTCTTTCCATCAAGCGTATTTTCACATTCACACAAAGAAGTTTAAGTAGATCAGTCCAACTAGAAATATGTGCATTCAACTCACATGGACAGTTTCACATTGATACAATTTATGAACAAACACAATCTAGACAGTTGATTTAACGCTGGCCCTTGGGAGCGTGTGTTAAACAAACTAATCCCAGTGATTTTTAGGGGGATACAAATGTATTTGAATGCATCACTCGTGTAAGGGTCTAGACATGTGTGCTCCATTTTATTATCATAACCCATTTATAAAGACCAGCCCACTGTCTGCTAATGCGCGTCATCACGGGGACCCCTCCGTGACAGCTGGGGGCAGTCTGCAGTGCTTCAACAATACTAAAGAGCTTCTTCTCATGTGCCTTTGAGCAAGACCAATGTCACCTGTCACTCACGAGATACATTAAAGAGATCACCCCTCCGCAGATCTGATTAGATGGGCCGCCAGCGTTGATCTCGCTAAGAAAATGCAATGTCCCCCTGAATGGATGTCCAGGTTCATGCAGACTGCTTCATGTGTTGTTTTGTAAAGGATGCAAGATGAAGGTCCATACTAACTACCATTTGTCTCTCTACTCCAGGGATGTTTCTGATGAGGAAACATTATGATATCAAAGACATATTTGTGTAATAAGTCCACTTTAAAACTGCAGTAACTGATGGTTTTTATTTTGTATTTGTTTTTTGAAGGAATTAATACAGTTTTTAAAATTTATTTTTAGAATGGTGAATATTTTTTTAATCTCACAAATAAAGACAAAACTAAATGTAAATATTGCCAGATTATATTTTTTGTGAAATTTACTAAATATTATAAATTCCCATATATCCATACAGCAACCTGCAATACCAATACAGTAACTATAAATAAGCTATTTTAGCTTGAAATTAATACAAAAAAATATGTAGACAATTATATATATATAGTACATAGTCAATCAAATTCATTCAGTTCAAGACATTAATATTTACTAGAGAGTGTTGTTTTCAATGTTTTCAATAGAGATTTCAAGATTCAAAGTGTTTATTGTTTATTGTGTTTATTATTGACTTTGGGAATGCCTGTTCTATAGTGTAGTAACAACAGTAGATCCTTAAACGGGAGGAATCTTAAACAGGGTTCATGAACTGATGGGCGTACGTCATTGAGCCCTTCATGTGTATACGTTCATGTTGGAAATGCTTTCGCGGATCTTGCATTTTCCAAGATATATCTCCTCAATCTGCTGAGCTTACACAAACCCCTCGGCTCTACAGTGTCCCATCAGCAGGTGGTGGTCCGGTGACTGACTGAGATGTGATCACAGATAGCCCTCTGTACTCCCCTGGAGCTGACCGGGGTCCTGACTGACACATACACTCTTAATAATTCATTGAGCCATGGGTGTCTGAAGGTCAGCCCAGGCCCCGGCGCTGACGAGAGGTCATCAAATATTTATCCGGCCGCTGTACTCACAATACACTCTCAAATACTCAATCTCCTCCGCTCAACGTGGCACTGATTTAGGCAGGGTCCACACTGCAAGACTTTAGCTCACAGACAAATGATACTACGTCACAGAGAAATCAGCCTCTGTAGCTTGTACTTGAACTCCTCCACCTGAGGCAGGGGCTCTCCTCCGACCTGGAGAGGGCAAGCCACCCTTTTCCGGCTTTTTCCAACCAAAAATGTACTTTTTTTATTCAATAAGAACTGTTTTTATGGTGGTAAAAAGCACACATAATTAAACGATTATCTTGCCCATAGTTATTGTGATTAACGATATAATATCACAATAAAAACAATGTGTCCATCAGGCCGTGTAAACAAGTGACAGTTCCTTATTTTCTGCATTCTATCGTCTATGAATTGTGGGAAATTAAAAATTCGGCTGTGTGTGTAAATGGATTTTCACCCAGCGGCAGAGGTGATGCCGTCTCTGTGTGCAGTCATCATTGGGATTACATTTCAAAGTGTTTGTGGGGAGCTCCATATGTGGACATGTCTCCACAGTGGAGGCCAGACCAGAAGATGAGCTCATGCTGGTCCTACTCCATCATGAAGCACACAGGCACACAGCTCAGGCAGGTGCGGCTGTTGTGTGTGTTTTTGGCAGACCAGACTTGGACCGCAACTGCAGCCGCTCCATACAAGCTGCAGCCTGCTTTGAAAAGTATGCAAAAGGCAAGAGAGAAATACATATAAAGTAGTTCTTGTAGCAAAATTTTAAAAAGGGCACTGTGTTGGTCACATCCTTCACAGAGCGCCCCCTACAGTTTCAGAGAATAGCACTGTCCACAGAAAAAACACAATGCAGACTTTATATATAGACTCTAGACGATCATAAAAATACTGTTCAACACAAAAACACCAGGTGAGCTCAGTTTGGCATCTGTTTATTTCTTGGAGCTCTCTGTAAAATCCAGTTTAAAAGCCATTTGTGGTTTTGGCGAGACCTGTGACTTGACCCGACACTTCCAGGGACATTCATCCTATAGCAAGGAAGCTTCATTCACCCCACAACAACTCATTTAGGATCACACTGACTCTGAAGTTTTGTTAATGTAAAAAGTTGCATAGTTTCCCTTTAAATAGTCTGTAAAAGTAAGCCACATGCAATACTGAAACTCTTACCAACGGCATTGAGTGCTCCCTGTACAAAATGGTGTCTTTGTGGTGGTCTTCAAGGGCCTATATTATGCTTTTGTGTTTGCACATTTCTATTTTAGATACATTTAGGTTACCATTTTATGTTTTGCAACATCAAACATGCAATATTTTTAAGCTGTTTTGCTGCGCTCCTACTTGGACCCGATGAGTTAGATGATTAGACACGTCTCACACCTGAATCAGATATGCTGTTGAATGGTGGCAGCAACAAGTATTCTCTGTCTGGGTGCGACAGTGCAGGAGCAGTTTGTGGTCTGCCCCAATTTATGACATCACTTATTGGTGTCATCTCTTGTAGAAAACTCAACATAATAAATTACGCAAACATGCCCGAAAGAAACAAAACACAACTTGGGTTATGTGTTTGAGGTAGAATCGACATCAGGTAAAAAGCTCAGAAAATATAGGACCTTTAACTAGAGTGAGCAATCACACTCCACATCTGGGTTTTGTGTAAATCTAAAAAGAAAATGAGCCTCACTATACAATTCATGTTTAAAGTCACTGTTTGTTTTTGTTTGTTTTGTAAGGTGATTATGATTATTTTCATTAATAATTAGGGTACACTTTATTGTCCGCGTAGGAAAATATGTCTTCTGCATTTGACCCATCTCTCACTGCTGCCGGGGCGACCTGTCAGGAGCAGAGGGACCACATTGACAAAAAGTATTTTTAATTGTTCTTGCAGATTTATTTTGCTTAGTGACCATCGATATTATCACATAAAACTGGAAAGATATCTTGTTATACATTTCTTTTAATTATGTAGAGTCACATGCAGAAAAAAGACAACTTGAGCCAATTGGGAGGTGGAAAAAAATGGCTCTGTACAACATTTGGCCCCCGGGCCATAGTTTGGACATCCCTAATGTAGAGAGTCATAAGCCTGCACCCCAGACCCTTAGTGACCCGAGGGAAGCCTTCACGAAGAGTGGAATACCATGCCTCAACCTATGAATAGCATCAGTTTTTAATGTTCGAAATGCAGAAAAATGTTTCCCTACATTTTTTCCAGAAAGTGAGAGATCCTAATATACCGTGATTCGTATATGTCAAAAAGTCCAGAGAAGAAGCCATGAGAAAGGCATCTGTGTCGTGTAGACATGTGGACATATGTGTCTGATATGTGGAGGATGAGCAGTTGTGTAGGGCTCAGAGGATGGAGCCGCAGGTGTTAAACAGCTAAGCCCTTCAGCCGCTCCGGGGGGATAGATGAAGCCCAACCAGTAACAGACCAGCTCAAAGGCCCGGGGTCAGGGGGTCACACTGAGCCAAGATGGAAGCCATTTGTTTGACTGTCACGGCTTTAACAGGTGAGCTTTTCAAAACATCTCGTCCCGGCAGCAGAGGAATGCCCACCACGTACAGGCCTGACTTAGTGGACAGGTCATAACAATCCATCTTTAGCCTTATTCCACCATCACAGTTTGGAGACAGGGCTGAAAATTGCTTAGCCAGGAAGACCATATTCTTGTTTAATTAGTCCCACATGTAGACTGTCCCAAGTCTAGAAGAAGTTCTGAGAAAACGCAAAGATGTCCCAGTTTTCAACAGACCATGTTTCAGTTGAACCAAAAAACACACACTCAAAGCTGCAGTCTGTGAATGTCCGTAAGAAGAAATAGATTTAACAAAAAATTAACTCTCCCTCAGTCTGAAACAGCTCCTCTGTGATCGGGGCTCACCGCTCACTCTCTCTCTGTCTGAAACAGCTCCTCTGTGATCGGGTCTCACCGCTCACTCTCTCTCTCTGTCTGAAACAGCTCCTCTGTGATCGGGCCTCACCGCTCACTCTCCCTCTGTCTGAAACAGCTCCTCTGTGATCGGGCCCCTCCGCTCACTCTCCCTCTGTCTGAAACAGCTCCTCTGTGATCGGGCCCCTCCGCTCACTCTCCCTCTGTCTTGTTATCTTCTGAGTTTGTGCAGTAATGTACTGGTAGCTTCTGTTTTTTCTGCATCTAAAAGAGCGCATGTGTGGTCGCAAGCGGCTATGGTCAACCCACTCCCTGTTGTTGCCTATTTAGTGCTGAGGCAAAGCATGCATGTCGAGCTCTGAACAGGCTTCAATTTCTTCAAAAAGGTGTCGAAATGAAGTTTACAAAGTATAAATCTATTATTATTATTATTATTATTATTATTATTATTATTATTATTATTATTATTATTATTATTATTATCCTACGTTTGAACGCGATAACTCAAAAACAAATTGCCGATTCACTTTCAAGTTTTACACACCGGTACATATCATAAAGGCTCCGAACTGGATTGATTTTGGTACTTCTACGATGAATAATTTACTTATTTATTTATTTATTAAATAACTAATTGATGCCCTGAAGCACTTTAGATTAATCCTGTCTCAGCACTTATCTGGCCGGTCACCGTGGTTACCTCTGAATAAAGGCAGTGGCACAGTGCCTTAAATGGAAATGAACTGCAGATTGTAAACACTACTGTCCCCGACTCCATCTTAGCGGAGGTTATATTGATCAGACACTTGTTGTTCAGTCACACATCTCCGAGTCAGTCTCCGGCTTCATCCACACTGCAGAGAAATGCATCCCAAGTGATTTTTTTTTTAACTGACTATTCACAAAACTTAAATTGTATCAAAGAGGAGGATACAGAGATATTGAAGTGCTGAGAGCAAGATAAGATGTAACAAAGACGTTACTTCTTGCTGCATTTAAAGTGGGTCGATTCAGATTTTGTATGGTAGTGTTTGGCTGAGTTTTCACATATTCTGTTTTGATGAAGCCTTTTTGAAGTGTTGTCTATGAGGGTCACATTGGGTCCATGAAGAATCCACTTGCCTTGAAAATATAGCAATTTCAACAATAACAATAACATTAGGATAATTATTGCAAATGATTGCAAGCTTCTGTCCATCAACTAAATCTGTGAATATTTGCGAAAGTAAATATATATAATAAAAAAAAATAAAAAAATAAAAATAAAGCATGAAATTGACTATTTGACTCTGTTCTACGTACAATGTAAAGCAGGCAATCTATCATAATCATTGTTTTACTTGGTCCCTTCACTAGCCTCTATAGCAACATCAAATTAGCGTTTGTAGGCTATCAGTTTGACTTTTTAATTTTTTGAATGGTGTGTAGCCCACACAAGCTCTGATTTTGATGTGGCTGTAGAGGCCAGGGGAGGGACTAAGGTCAAATTTGACCACTATCAGTCAACGTTGTAGCCCACAAACTGATTTTATGTTGTTGATGTAGATAGTAGTAAGAGTGCTCAAGGATGGGAGCAGAGTTGACTTTTTCCAAAGTTCAAATATTACATAGTGTTTCCAAATTCCAAAATGCAAATTAAATACAACCCAGACATTAAGCGCACAATAACAACTGTGATGCAAAACAAACTGGGCTCTGGACGATTAATGTTTCAATGGATCGATTGGATATGGAAAACTTTTGAAGCCAGTGTAAACATAACCCCCGAATATACAGCCTCACGACATAAAAGCAAAAACATGATTATAATATGTGTCCAATGCCCGGCTAATGCAAACATTCACCCCATTAAAATGTGCTAAATCATCCTATAGTCCGAGGATTAGTGATCACAGAGGGGAACATTTTCTTGAATCAAATCCATCTGGGCTTTTAATATGAGCGCATCATTATTGAACCAGCTTCAGACCACAAGCTATTAGCAGCAAACCGAAATAAATCTTGGCAGCAATTAGTGAGTGTGCCCACCACTTAGCTTACACACAAGCAGCAAATACAGACATAGAGGGAAGACATCAAACATCATACTGTGTTTCATAAAGTGTATCTCCATGGGGACCGGTATGTGGCAAACCGAAATGCAATCAAAATGAAAGCACCATTAGGTAAACATGGTGCACATCTGTCTGTTTCATCTCTCCCGATGCTCAGTCTGGTCCAGGTATTTATCAAGGCTTGTGCATGAAGATGGATGACACCACATGGCACGGGCTGGAGATGTGGTGTTGCAATCTGGATCACAAGAAATGCAACGGAGGCAAGCTGACCAGGTCGGTTGGTCACTAATTGGAGAAAGGGGGGAATGATGGAAACAAATGGTGCTGTAGTGATGAAATTGATATCTAGAAAGATGTCCTGATTTGTAAGTATTATTCTACAAGCTCTAGGCATATATCATTTTTTAACAAAGTGAAGTGTATGTGTAACTATAAAAATCTATTTCAGCAGAATTAACTTGACCGTGTTATATAGTATAGTCCTCTGCAATTACCTGCATGTCCTAATAGGATCTCGTTTTAAATGATTCATTCAATCATTTAACGTTTTATTTTTTTTCGATGTTTTATCAAGAAACCAATTTTGGTGTTTCTTGAAACCTCAGCAGATCATTATTTTTGCAGAACTTCATTTTTATCATGTTAAAATTAAGATGGAATATCAGCCAGAGCAATATATTTCAACAAACTCAAATTGCCCTTGAGTGAAATTAAAATGAAACACTAACCCCCAAAAAAGTAAAAGTAAAGTACAGTATTTTTCCCTATAAAAAATTATTGCACGTAGCTTTTTGCGGTAATGTGTTTGCATGCACTATGTCAAATTGTAGAGTCTGAAGCTGGGCATAATCTAAACCAGGGACGACTCAGCCTATAAGCAAACTATGGACCTTCTTAGGGCCCTGCGGCCACCAGGGGCCCCCCCCATACAGAACCATGGGTGTGATCAGGACCACAACTGAATTAGATCTAAACCAGGTGTAAATGTAAGGCTAAAATAGGGCTAAACCATGTCCAAACTATGGCTTAACATAAGCATGGTCTAATCTAGTTCTAAAACAGGTCTAGACCATATCTACCCCAGAACAAAACAAGGTCTAAAAGGTATCACTAGTGAGAGTCCACATACCACTATTTAAGAACTAATGAGTTAAAGCAAAACACAACCTCACAACTACAATGTGCATTAGAAATTTACTTGGGTCAAAAGATACATGTTATACACTATACACCGAACTTTATCATGTTCTCCTTACTCATAAATATGGATGGGTTTAACTCAGACTCCAAACTCGCAGTAACTGTCATTATTAAGTATTGTATAGTTTCCTAGCTGTTTAAAGTGGGGTGATTTGGAGAAACTACTACAATAAAACACATACTTGTGCTGCATGTGGGTATCCGGGGAGTTGTCATCCTGTTTGACTTCCATCGACCCACCTTCATTAGTCCTGTTCTTGCCTTCTGTTTGACAAGCCCCTGTTATAAAGCTCTACACGGGCATCAACACACTCACCTCATTTCTGCACTATAGTTCAACAATCTGTCTGTGTATGTCACAAAGTATCTAAAGCCGTGACAACCAACCAAGT
Organism: Philypnodon macrostomus; assembly: GCA_036025475.1. Classification (NCBI taxonomy): domain Eukaryota; kingdom Metazoa; phylum Chordata; class Actinopteri; order Gobiiformes; family Eleotridae; genus Philypnodon; species Philypnodon macrostomus. The sequence continues at coordinate 8,552 of JAVQKC010113145.1, forward strand.
GTCGTGTTGCAATGATATTGCGTCAGAATGTCATAGTTAATTTTTAATGATTGTTGCTTAATTTGGCCGTGTGACAAGATTGTGCTTGAGGTTAGCTGACTTGTTCTTGATCAAATGTACATGGAGTTGCAAATCAAAAGGAAATCTGTGCTGTTGTGTGGATGGGATGTGTTTTATCGTGGAGCCAGTCCCTCGGGAAATTGCGCTTACGGGATTAATTTATTCCAGTCCAATTTGAAAGTACAGCCAGTGAGAGGCAAACTTCAAACTGTTGCATTTTAAGACAGAGACTTTTGCAAAGATATCATGTTCTAGAGGCATTTCGTAAGTTACATATACATTTCAACAGCATAGAGATTTTAAAACCATTACATTGTTATTCTAATCCAAACACCAATCTAAGCTGTCCAGTGTGGACACAAAGTTGCACGTGGCTAGGGGCCTTTTGCACACAGGTACATTTCATGAAGACGCCGAACTGGATTGATTTGGGTACTTCTACGATGAATATTAATTAATTCATTTATTCATTACTGCCCTAAACTATGAACGCAATAACTCAAAAAGTCTTTGCTGGATCTTTTTAAACTTTTCTAGACTGGTACGTTTCATGAAGACACTGAACTGGATTGAATTAGGTACTTCTGCGATTAATGACGATTAAATAATTAACTAATTAATGCCCTGAAGCACTTTAATTGAGCCAATAATCCTGCTGAAACATAAACAAAATCGCATGAATTTTGGCAAAGTGATCTGGGCAATTGTATACTTAATGTACATAGGCACATTACATAGGTCAAATAAAGAATGCCTCTATAGCGCCCCCATGTTTATAACCCCTATGGGACCCTGGACACACTTACTTTGTGGAGAATCACTGTACCAAGTTTCATTGCTCTCTGCCAGTGTACCCAACATAAAATATTATTATGACCCCGCCTTACAACAAACAGGAAGTCGGCCATTTTGAATTGAAATTGGGAGGTCAGGTATATTTGACAGCCTCTAACTTGCACATACTTTGCCCAATTAGGCACAAACATGAAATACCTAATGACCCCCCGGCCCTGAACACATCTGACTAATATGATGGCAGTTACCTCTATAGCGCCCCTTATAGACTGAAAGAAGAATGTAGTTTTAGGGAATTTTCTAAATTTGGCAAAAACATTCTTCACAAACATCCAGACAAATCAAAAAAGTCAAATAGACCCTTCCCGTGTTTGTCATGGGGCAGGCAGACGTAAGGGGCAAACGTATGGGGCCGTTTTCGCCGATATACACCTTGCTGTCGGGGACGACAGCACAGGCCTAGTTTCTGCAGCTAAACACGAAGAAGAAAACGTGTCTGAATGCTATAAGCCTTCTCTGTCAGGATCTGTTTACTGTAAATCTCTAAATTAAACTGTCATCTTTGTACAGCTGCACAAAGATGCAATGCAACAATGGCATGTTGGTTCCCTGCTGTTAGGCCCACAGCCCGAGATGCGTGAATACTATAATGTAATATAGAGCCTATATTTCAAAATGGTATACTGTAAAAAAAAATACAGTAATACTCACGATCTGCATTTTAAATAGGTTTAATTGGTTTGAGCTCTTGTAAATGCTGCATCTGTAAAATCTGCATTCCTTGTCCTGTGTCCTGTGTGTTCAAAACCCAGACAACCTCTCGCACCCAAAAGCGAAAATAATACCCCTAGACCAATGGGCCACATCTCGCCCCTCAGCACCCCCTAACTAAAATATGTTCTCCTGGCTTAGTCCTGGCCTTAGTCCTGGCTTAGTCCTGGCTTAGTCCTGGCTTAGTCCTGGCTTAGTCCTGGCTTAGTCCTGGCTTAGTCCTGGCTTAGTCCTGGCTTAGTCCT
>JAVQKC010113153.1:0-23542 GCA_036025475.1 Philypnodon macrostomus
GTTTTCTCAGAAGCTGTCACGTCTGTGCGTGCTGGGAAGAGCTCTAGCTCCCATTGGTTGTTTTGAAGGGGCCGTGGGGGGGGGGGGTTGCATGTGAAAATGGATGTCTCTGTCCATCTGCAGGGCTTCAAGTGGCATGTGATGAATGCCTTTGCTGAGTTTGAGGTTTTCATGCATGAACTCCAGTTATATGTAGGCATACCTCTTTTGGACTCCTGGCCTGCCAATGGAGCCTTCACATACATTTTCTAACATGCCAAAACTGAAGGTGGTGGCCCACAATTTCCCCCAATACTACCAAGTGTTGTACCAAACAAGTATTATTAAAGCATTGTGCAGAACATCAATTACACGTTTTATGAAAGAAACCAATACAAAAGTTGTTGTGGGTCTGGATTTCAGATGCCCCGGGTGTAGATGAATTTCACGCACAAGCTGTCTCATTTGCATGACAAAACTATTTGACAGGCATAAAATCAGCCCATCTCAGCCTGTGAACCGTGAAGAATAAATACTGTACTAAGGATGCACATCAAATCATTTGAAGATTTACTTATTCCTTTAGGTTTGGTAGTTGTTAGGACATATTTCAATGCATTAAAAGATTCTCACACTTTCACTGCAGATAACGTTGTTGCTGATGATGCGACAGATGTGACACCTCCTTAAAGCGACTGAAAACTGGTGTCAGCAGCTTAGATGATTAAGGTGAACTAAATTAGCAATAGGCTTATCCCAGCATGACAACATAGATGCAACTCAACAGTGAATTCAATGTCGATGACACTGTGGCTTGAAATTATGATAAAATATGTCTAAATTCAGCAGCAAAAGTAGAATTCAGGACATTTTTGAAACACAACTTGAATAAACACTAGATGGTAATGTGTTGGTGTAAGTACAACCACAGGAGCTCCACTAGTTAATGAAGAAATAACTGGCCAACCCTTAGGATGCAGTGTGGGGCAGTTTAACTTGAAGTACGCACTATAGCCTTCAGTTCAGAATCCTGATCTGTATTTTTATTTAAGAACATTTACAACCACTAAAAAAAGAATTACTTTGTGACTTATTGATCTGCAGGTTTATTATCATCCTTTTCTGAGACCTCAATCTTGTTTTTCAGTCTGTGTTATCATTGGAGGTGTACGGGGGGGGGGGGCTGCAAACCTTACAGCAGAGTCTCAGGTTTCCATTGCTGTCCGTTTTAAACATTTAAATTGGCTGATGTTATATTAGATACTGAATTCTAAACTAGGGCTATGCTGACGTACCCAACTGCTATGGCACCTCAATATAATAATATTTTATGTTGGGTTCAATGTGGAGAATCACCAGAGTCCATAGGGGGTCATAAACATGGGGGGGGCGCTATTGAGGAATTCTTTGACCTCTGTAATTTACAATTGCCCAGATCATTTTGCCATAACTCATGTAATTTTGTTTATGTTAAGCGGGATTATTGGCTCAACAAAAGTGCTTCAGGGCATTAATTGTCATTAATCGTAGAAGTACCCAAATCGATACAGTTCTGCGTCTTTATATGTACCTGTGTGCAAAAGTTTAAACTGTTCCAGCAATTTGTTTTTTTAAGTTAGCGTGTTCACATGTAGGATCTCTGGATGTGGACCGACGTAAATCCATAATATTGTTTCGATTTTAATAATATATAATTATCACATCTGTCGCCACAGTGAAATGTTCCTAACGAACTAATCCCTGAGGCCCTCAGGACCCTACAGATTTGAAACAGGCTGAAGTTCCACAAGAGCTTAAGTGCATCCACGCAGATGATCAGATGGGCCATAACAGGATTACACACCATGACCTTAATTAAAAGGTCATTTCAATGATGAAAGTCAAATATTAGACAATCATTGTAAAATAACTGTTATTTAATAACCATCAGCATAAGTCTGTCTGCACCTCAGACAGTTGGCATCAGTGCTACAGTGAAGGCACCATGAGGATACAAAGTATGTAATGACAAACAATATGGATGACATAATGTCCAGTTACATCAGCCAACAGCTAAGTGGCTTTGTCAACTGCTCTTAATCGCTTAAAGTGAGATTTTCTGTTGTACAGCATATTCTTGGTCAGTTTGGATAAAGCATAATTATTTTATATAGAACTTGAGTAAACACTGATAAACAATAGTGTAAAACTTAATGATACACAAAACATCGTGAATAACAAAATTACACAGTATAATGTTAAACTCTCACAGAAACACATGAAATACTTCAAACAACCATAAAGCTGACTGACCCAAAGTCATACAAAGCACAGACAGTCTTAAACATGCACACAGTCCTCTGCTTCCTCCAGAGCCTTTGAGGTGAATACATGCTCTGGACATGTTCTGCTACATCACTAACAGCAGTGGCAGATACTGCCAATAAATGAGTACAAAACAAGACACTTTCATAACATACAGAGGATACAAACCTCAAACTACACATATTGAAGGTGTGGATAAGTGCACTGCTGACTTCATGTATTTTCTGTATTGTGTTAAGATAGTGTATCCTCTTCACATGAAGAGGACATGGGATAATGTCAGTGCGTAGGACCTCTTTTATATTCCCTGGGGTCCTATTGTTTCATGAATATTGACTCCCTGTGTTTATGGTGTGACTCCCTCCTGGTCCATATTACAGCCCAGAGCCTCGATGTCATTACTGATGTTGGTGATCATTCGGTCCCACTCGTCACCCTCAGAGACCTCCTGTCCCTCATCAGACGCTGCACTGTCCCCGCAGCCTCCTGCCGCTCCGTTCCCGTTGGTAGTGGAGTCTGAGGCGGAGCTGGCCGTTCGCCTATAACGACCAAAACTGTCTGTGATGATGCCACGTCCATCTTTCACACCGATGGTCTCCAGAAAGTTCTCAAAGTGCTGGCTGTCCTTCTCTGGAATGAAGGCTCGCAAACCTGTTAAAGCACAATGGTTATTGATATCATACTGGCAGAGTGAAAATGAGCTGCTGTATCCAAATATTATGTTTGGCCACCAAGCCAACCAAGGCACATACTTAAATGTTGGTTTAGCTTAAAAATAACATTTTAAAAATGCAGTACCAAGTAGGAGAAACTTCCTGCTGTCCCCATACAGTTGCCGCAGGTTGATGCAAAACTCGTGAATTGAAGCCCCATTACGATATTCCCGCAGCAGTGTCGCAAACTGTTGGATCTCCTGAGATGACAATTTGGTCCGCAACTACAAGCCAGCAAAGACTTTTTAGAACACAAACCAAAATATGAACCAGAAAGCCTATTAATGTAGTAGTTTCATACAGTGGTCATGTAGTCCTGCAGTAGCTCAGCAGCGGTGGTACTGAGCTCTCCTTCACTGGCCGTCTTAGTTTGAGGAGATGTAGGGATCGAGGCTGAAGGAGAGCTCCCTTCTGCCTCCAGAGAATCCTGAAAGGGGCTGAGAGAAGAATATTGGTATCTAAAACTGTACCAGATAAAAGTTATTGAAAGAACGCTCACTCACAATGCACTTGTATCAGCTTCAAATGCCTCCTTAACATCCACTTTGCTTGAGGAATCATCTGAAAACACACACAAAAGAAAATTATATATACCTCATCTGTGCAAAAAGCCAGTGAAAAGTTTTACTACTGAAAGAGCATTAATTATATCGGTGAAACAACGATATTATGGAATCACGTTTCAACTGTTGCACACAGGTACATATCATAGACGCCGAACTGGATTGATTTGGGTACTTCTACGATGAATATTAATTAGAATTAATTAATTACTGCCCAAAACTGTGAATGCAATGACTTGGGACAGTGATTCTCCACAATGTACCCAACATAAAATGTTATTATGACCCCACCCTAAAACAAAACAGGAAGTTGGCCATTTTGGATTGTCAAGTATATTTGACAGCCTCTCATACTTTGCCTGATTAGACTCAAACCTGAAATACCTAATTACCCCCCGGCCCTGAACACATCTGACAACATGATGCCAGTTACCTCTATAGCGCCCCCTATAGACTGAAAGAAGAATGTAGTTTTAGGGAAAAAACATCCATCACAAACGTTCAGACCCTTCCCATGTTTGTCATGGTTTGGGGGCAGGGCCTCTTACTTGCACGTTAACAATTAAAAAATCCTTTACACAATGTCTGATTAAGTTTCGAAGTGTGGGTTTCCCTTACCACTACATAGAGAAAGATGCCTGGTGGGTGTAGTTGCGCCATCAAAAATGGCTCTGTCCAAGAAATCGATGGTTGATTCTGTGTAAACGATCTGAAAGACCTGGCTCAGCAAAAGGCACAGCTCCTCTGCCGCTGCCTATCAGGGAAATACAAATAAAAGAATAACCAAACAACAATTCCTACCAAGAATAAATAATAAAAAAATACCTTTAAATACCTACCTTGTTATCAACTGCAAGAACCAGCAGGCAGCACACTTCCACAAGCACCCCTCCGCTCTCTGATAAAGAGCTCAGGGTCTGGGACTTGTTTAGATCGGGACATGAACTGGGACAAGGGGAACCTCCAGAGTCTTGAGCTGAAAACACAGTGGTGCCACTTTTAATATCTCAGAAAAACCCACACTGTACCTAATAACGTGGTCAGTGAGTGAATATAGGTAAACGTTGTACCTGTTTTAAGCACAACTAGATGCAGTGAGTCGTCCCTGACGTAGGACACAGCAGCGATGTCGTGGATCGGCACTCGGAGGATGATGTCCTCTCCATCTCGCCACACCAGCTTTATGTTGTACGCAGACAAACTCACCACGGCGTCCTGTTCTGAGGTCAGCTGGCCCGCCAACTGATGGGATTTCTAAAAATCAGAATAATGATAATTGTTTTTGAAAATGCTGTTAAGTGAAATTTCAAGTCAATGGTTGAATGAAAACTGACCCTTGCATTATCGATGAGCTGCAGGACTTCTGTTCGACTTGAGGGGTTCAGGTATCCTGGCACTGACGTCAGTTGGCCCAGGTACTAAGCAGTCAAAACAAACACTGAATTATTGAGCTATACGTACCATACACTAACGGGCCACATTATTAGATACATATAGTTTCTAAATACAAATATCTACACAACTGGCATGTTTAAAACAAACAAACCAAAACACGTGGAGGAAAGTCATTTTGAACACGACATGTTGCTGCACAGGGATTGCTCACGGCAACTATTGATCTAATGTAATTTTCTTTTTTGACCATCTCATGCTTAATGGAGAATAGGGTCAGTTTATGTGGCAGAGGCAGTTTGAGCAGAGGAGAATAAGTTTGGTTTGAGCTGTTAAAAAAAAAGAAGCCTGGTATATCGGCCCGTGCTCTTAGCAAATCAGTAAACTCCGCCCTTGAATGCAACCGAGAGACCAGACCAACATCTTTGTATATCTTTGTATATAATAGGAAAGGAATCCGTTGTGGCAAATAAACAGCAACTCAAATGACCAATGATTTTAACTAAACTACTTTTTATTTTGGTGTGTTTCGTGGACTCACTTTGACTTCCTTCTCTATGTAGTCGTTGAGAAGGATGTCAGGGTCGATGCGGTGGTCAGGCTGCGACAGTGAGGTGTGGAGGGCTCTGCGCTCGGTGGCCTTCTCCTGAGCCTTTTTGTCCCGCCCCTTCTCTCCTTTCAGGAAGACACGCTTGAATGGAGACACTATACCTGGCTACGGAGGCAAAACAGGGGGAAATAAAGCATGTTAAAAATAATTGCCTAGTCTGTCATAAAACTAAATAATGGTTCAATTATGAATGTGTCGTACGAGCTAGCTAGCCTGTTACCCAATGTGTCTTGATCAAATGCCAACAGCATATGCAAAAGGAAGCTGCATTTTGCAACAACAAAAGCACTTTAAGTGAACCTTTAGTCACTCCTACCATAAGATATCATTTATCATAAGATATTATGACATACAATATAATACAGCTTAGCCGCAACATCAAGTGATTCACTTTATATCAATAAAACCATTGCTACTAAAGTTAGCCTCACAATGTAAACAATGAAATACAAGAAATTGAAACATCTTAAGCACAAAGTAGTAAGCTAAACGTTGTAATAAAACACATAGTAAAGTCCTACCTCGTGCTCCATGAACCTACACACCAAGACCGTTGTGTTAAAAAGCCTCAGATGCTGCTCTCCCTATTGTTGTTACTATCCACCTGTTTGACGGGGACAGTGACAGCTGCTGAATGAGAGGCAGCGACTTGCCTAGTGCCTTAAGCAGTGTGTGCGTGACCCCCACAGAGGAAGTGTGTCTTTCTATAGACTCACGCACACAACAGGAAAGAGGCAACCACAAGTTCCTGTGATGACACGCGTAATTTAACTTTCAATGCTATGAGCCCTTAAGGATGCCGACACAGTACCACAAATTCACAACATACAGAAGAGGGCCAATAATGTTGTGGTTTTCAGACTTGCCAATTTACAAGAGTCTTCAAACCAGATTTTCCAGTCCATCTATAGAAGACAGTGTAAAGTTATTGGGTAATTACATGATCTTGTTTCTAGATTAATTGATATCTGAATGATATTGTTGGCCACACCCTATAAACAGAGCACAATAAAACAGTATGACAATAGAGAGAACGTCTTTACAGGGCTCAATACAAGCATCTGCACTTTTTGCACACATGTAAAACATATGAACAGCATAACTGCACCATTTACAATATGTAATACAATGTTAGTGCACTGAATATTGCTCCACATCACCACCAAGTGGCACAAACAGAAACCTAATGGTTGACGACCCAATAAATCTGAATTTGTAAAACAATAAAGTGGTAAGAAAAGCATATTTTGGCTTGATCATTTTTTATGAGGTTCCAAGACATTATTGTAAGATATTAGGAACTTAAATGTAATTAGTTCAGAATCCCATTTAACTCAAATGCTCTGACTGGATTAACAAACTAAGCGCTTAGCTTTCCCTTCACTTTTACATGTGAACAAAATCATAATCTATTTCAGTATTCAAATAAATACTGGCTTTATCTGAAAGGTCCCATCATTGTAACGTATCAAGGCCAACTGCAACTATTTAATAAAGGAAACATGAACACACACGCGACTATTGCAGTCACACCAGCGGAGAGACCACAGTCATTAGTACTAAACATGGGATAATTCCATATATAGCTATATGGCCCAGAACATATATACATTATCCATACATATTATAAACACATTATCACTGGGACACTAGTCTTCAGAAGTCATTACAATGTATAGACAAATAATATTATAACTATATAAGAGCAAAAAACATGTTACAGAGGTTCATTTGGTATTTACATCCGCAAAGTATAAAAAACATACCTGATTAATAATAAGGTTTAATATGTTGAGGCTATGGCATTATTGCTTATTTTCTGAGTAAGTCATGACACATGCAGCCTTACCTACCTAAAAGATCATATCTACCTGACATGTTCTATGATGGCCCGACCGTTTGGGAAAGTCACACATATTTGACCAATAATAATAAATATCAAACTAATAAACTTTCTCAACACTCAAGATTTAACGCTAGCTGTCAGAAAGCTAACATGCTAACAGTATGAACTTGTGTAAAATTATTCCATTTACCTTTTTCACTTTTTTCACATCTTCGTCCATCTCTACGCCAGGATCCTCTTCTTCATATTCACTTTGGTGTGGACATCCCTTTGAAGCCAGACATAACTTTGTGGCCAAATCACGAACTCATTTGAAATGTTAGCATAACTTAGCTTAGCATGGCATAGAGTAGGCGGTGGAGCAGGGCAGAACTTTGAACTGTGAAGAAAATTAACATTTCTTCTTTGCATTTATTATCAAATCTACGAAAAACTTTAGCGAGACATCAATGTCAAAACGCCATGGTTTGTGCCATTTAAAACAATGCGTCAATGATTCCATAATGAAGACAAACTCTCACTAAAAGAGTCCAAACTTTTCAATCGTGCCGCCATTTTGGGCGTAGAACCATGGCCCAGAATGCATTGCTTAGTCACAACAAAACAGCTGTAGCCACTGACAGCAGATGACTGAGTTATGTGTGTTGAGAGAAGTTTTTTTTATTATTGGCTGCATCTTTGACTTATATTTTCATTAAATCTTTACTATAACATGGCTGTTCATTCGCTACAACAGATACTACTATGGTTAATATGACTGATTGCATATAACATTAAAGGAGGCCATTCTTTTACTTACATCCTGATTTACAAGTTAGTCTAGATTTATGCAATAATAAACACGTATTTTTAATAACTTAAATAAACCCACAGACACAAGGTTGGTATATTGCACTTTGAAATACTATATTTATTTTTCTCTTCTTGGATGAACAGTCTGATATATGAATCTACAGTAAGGCTTAACATTACATTTTCAACATAATATTAGTTTTTTCGTCTATAAATTAAAACATACAAAAGAACTTTAGCACCATATGTTATTAATAATAGTCATATTGTTCCCAAAATAGGACGTAGGTACAATACTGGACATCAGTGTTGTTTTTTTAAAGAATGGGAACCCATTAAACAATTTACATTTTATATTAAATTACAACAAAAGACTCATTCCTTATGTTCTCAGTCACAAGAGCACAGGTCAGATGAGTAGGCTAACACCTTTATATGCTACAGATTGTAGCACATTTTACTGACAGTAAGCCAACTTTTTGAACACAGGCAAACAGCCTAACTCAAAACTATGGAGTATCCTGATAGACCTGTGACATATACCAACAAGCTAGCACAATAGAAACTGATTGAATACAAAACAAAGCATTACTTCCCAACATCTTGGATAACAGTTTTGTAAATCAGCAGCAATGTATGTGACAACCATAGTTGCTTCATTAGAGTATCAAATCTATTTGAAACCAAATATTACAGCCAATTTAACAATAACAACAAAAGTACACACAGTTTAGAGACATAGAAATGACAGCAATATACAACACAGCAATCACGTTCTATATATTTTCCCTCTAGACCAGTGTTTCTCAAACTGTGGTCCGGGGACCAATAGTGGTCCGCGAGAGCCCTTAAGTGGTCCGCGGGGAAATGTCACAAAGAAATAACATTTTATTCAGTGTTTCTCAACTCACCACAAGACTCTCTGAGCATCAAATGAGCACAGATAAGCTCACTTCTAATTTGAAAACTGGGCAAATTTATTCTTAATTGAGACCATAGCCTTTTGTATGACACTACACAAACTCACCCTTTTGCATTCCGAATTGGTGTTCCGTAATTGTTTTCTCTATGACAAAGTGGTCCTTGGATTGAAAAAGTCTGAGAAACACTGCTCTAGACTTCATTAACAGAAGTACAGTTGTGCTCCTGTGTGTATAAGACTCTGGCAGGTTCATCTTCTCTGAAAAGAAAATCCTAGTGCAGATTGAATTATAGTAAAAAATAATGCTCAAATTAATTTAAATAACATTATATAATGTGACAGTAGTTTTTGTGCAGATCGGAGAAATAAAAATGGCACCATAGAGAGTTGTATGTCGCTGTAAACTGTGTAGTTTTGAGGTGCTAGCTCTTAACTTAAGTCAAACAGTGATAGCACCTTATTTAATGTCAGTTTAGCACCAGGTTTTTCAATACCAGTCATGAACATAAAATGACAATAAATCATTTTAGCCTCTGCTCCAAATGCAAAAGTAAAATCCTACAGAGACCTGCTGCTACACAGTTAGAAATGTAGAAATCAGAGGGTCATTGTTCAGTCGAGAGCACTTACATGCTAAATGGCAAGGGTCACTGCACAATGAGCTCTAAAGGCATGCTGAGATATGGCAGGAAATGGATGTTCTATGGTAAATAACTGATATCTATTTTGGGTCAAATGCAGTACACCATCTTTTATGCATTTTTGTCATATATTTTTGCCTTCAACTAGTACAGGCATTATTATTGTTTTGGCTAGAGAATGTATATTTCCCACAAGACAACATAGAGAGTTTACATCTTGGCACAAATCATTCATCTTTGCAAAGACAGAAGAATAAAAGGCAAAAGATAAAACATCAAAACAATCATCAATCACTTCTTATTATCTCTGCTGGCTTCAGTGACTGTTTTAGGGTTCCCTTTCATATATGTCTGTGCAAGAAGACTGTACCTATCATTTGGTCGTGAGGTGGTCAGACAACTGCATGGAAAACTATGCAGTCCTGAATAGACAACTCAGATTTACTTGTATAGCCGTAAGTTGAGGTGTAAGTTGTAAGCTAACCCAATTTGGCTTGACATAGATTTTGGTGGAGAGACAGATTGGGTAGGTAACGTTTGGTGCTGTCATCTTGAGTGTTGAGTGGTTGCTGGTTACATCAAAAACAAAGAAATAAAAAACACACACACATTGGCGTTTATTGTTTGCGGACCTGGCTGCCATGGCTGGATCGGAGCACCCAAAGTAACAAGGCACAACAAGGATTGAGGAGAACAAGCTTCCTGTTCAAACGCTCTTGCTGTGTGTTGTGGCTGTCAAAAGATGTGGAAGTCTAATAGAAAGAAGAGGATTTGTCATGACTTACATATAGAGAGGCGACCTGAATACTGCACTGTTTAGATACAGCTTCCAATGCACGCTTTGCTTTCCGAACCCGTGAACAAACTAGCATGATCATCCATATTAATTAAAACGAAAATTAAAATGAACTGCCACTAATGCAATTCTAATCACCACAAATATAATCATTGTTATACAACATTAAGCACCACTAGTTTAAATGCAGCCCAAGTATACTTTTTATGCAATATCTATTTCACACAAGCACTGAAGGAAAAATAATAATGAATCACAGTGTAATTGCACCTGATTTGGACATGTCCATCACTGGTAAAAGGGTCAGCAGTGGTTCAAAAGGATGCACCATATGCCAGGCAGCCAACTACCACAAAGAAACTGCCTCTAAACACACTTCTGTTTAGTCTTCTATGTATACGACAAAGAAAAGTGCAAAGTATAATTTAGCAATCCCAGCTGAGGAGCGGTCTGGGATCAAAATGGCGACCCTTGAGGACATGCTTAGGGATGAGAACTGCATTGAGAGACCCCTGAGTCAGCTTGTTCATGCTCCTGAGGAACCCCTTTTATTATTGGCTGCATCTTTGACTTATATTTTCATTAAATCATTACTATAACATGGCTGTTCATTCGCTACAACAGATACTGCTATGGTTAATATGATACTAGTTGACTGATTGCATATAAATGTAAGTCTATGGTGTGTTGGATGTTGGCTCCACTACAGCTGACCCAACAGTTCTCAATTACACAGAGCTGAACGTCATGTTGGTTTAATGGCAGTGTAACTCATCGCATGTTCTCAAGCCTCGACCCCATTCGGTTTGTTCATTTATTGGAGAATGTGAGAGTATGTCATGAGGGAAATTACCCATAAGGCTTAGCACTTAGAGATAGGTAAGAGGGCGGAGCAGCAACCAAGGATGGATTTGAACAGTGGGTGAGCTCACAGAAGTGTAGAAAAGGCCTGACAAGACATTATCTCTACTTTGTGTTTGTAGAGTATTGTGTCTTTGGGCAAGACTTTTCATGCACCTTGCATATAACTGGATGAATGTGTTAGTTTGATTGGTATGTTGCATATGTTTGATAAGTTGGATTGCCAGGCTAACTAACTACAATCACTCTGGATCGGAGTCTCCATGTCTCAGTGTTACAGTGGGATATCTTTGGGTACTATGGTTTCTTTTCCTGCATGTAAGTGAATTGATAACTCTCGATTTGATGGGCCAGTTAGTCACATAAATTATTTTGTCAAGTGATTGCTATGTTGTGTAACTTTGTCTACTCTATACCAGCCTAAGAGGTAAAGCATAGTTGTGGCTGTACACACAGTATTTCTGAATATAGTTGAAGCCAGGCCCTTTACCACAATCTATGCTCATGTTCTCTTCCAACCCTGGCAAACCCCCTCTTGCCTTTAAGCTTAGACCTCCACAGCAACTTCTTTTACAGTACGATGTTAGCAGGCACTCATGGCCAAAGATAAACAGTGTGCCAGTGAAAGCCAAGAAAAAGGCTATCTCTGTCATGTGTGTAAGCCTTTGGGTGTCATTTAGGGTGCATTTATACTACAGCTCCATACTTAGTCATACCAAACACTACAATGTAAAAACACACATTACACATTATACTTAGGTGGGTCATAGAGTAAATAGAAAAACATTATGAAATGCATTTTTCATTTTAGGAAAATGTTTAATAGCCCTCACCATTTTTGTCAAACTCCTTTGACATAGAAGGCATGTTTTTTATTTATCAGTGGATACAGTGCTTAACCCATGGGTGTCTATGGTGGAGTGCCACCAGCAGGCTGGGCTGGGAACATTTCTCAGGATGTAATTGCAGCACAGCAGGCCTAGAGATGACACACATTTTGCAGTCTATTACTTCAAAGGGGCAGATCAATTGAAAATACAATACAGTGAGACAGGATTTGACTCACCCTGTACTCTTAGATAGTGGGGCAATAATGATGCAGAGCACCTCACTATGTAAGGTCTGGCAAAACAGGGCTATGTGGGTATATGAGTATAAATGGACACAACACATACTGAAGTATAATAGCATACAAATATCCTCTCAGGTTTTTACTTATTACAAGTCTTTGCACCAAATTAGTATATATTTATCTGTCTAAAATATTTGATAAGAAAATGAACAAGGGAAGGGTACTTTCTAGGGTTTGGAGGGGAATGGTGGAGGACTCCTTGAAGGCTGTCCTTGCACTACAATGACACATTTCTAACTTGTCATTTTCAAAGGCTAATCCCTACATCTCTACAATCTTTAAAAAGTCTTTGGAATGTTGAAACATTACTTAGGACCAATTAAAACAACATTGTGCTCATTTAGGTACATTTTACATTCCTCTCAGTATACTTCCTGTGGAAGCATCTGAACTCAGATTTTGTGCTCAGAAAAGATCCATAAGGCTGACTATGACAGCAGGCGTTCACTAGAGGGCAGTGTGCCCTATACAATTGAATGCATGGATTGAACTGATTGAAGGTCAGTGTGCTTATGAGAGTTGATTTGAAATTGCTTATTTTAGACACAATAACCATTGTGTACTTTATCTGACTTACAGTATTATGATATATATAAAATTTCAGTGCTTTTATTTGATGGGATAAGGTCCAGGTAAACATTACTGTACATTTCATTGATTTACATAAGAATGGCAGTAAATGTTGGCACGTGCAAAGACCTGTCCCCTCTGAGACATTCCTCCATCATTCCCATCAGGCTTTGCACCAGTCCCATGTCAAATGGACA
Source organism: Philypnodon macrostomus (assembly GCA_036025475.1). Taxonomy (NCBI): domain Eukaryota; kingdom Metazoa; phylum Chordata; class Actinopteri; order Gobiiformes; family Eleotridae; genus Philypnodon; species Philypnodon macrostomus. The sequence goes on from JAVQKC010113153.1 coordinate 13,319, forward strand.
TACATTATGCCCTTAAGAAGTATTCACAGGTTGAATCACCAATACAGTATAATGCATTAAACACATTTCATAATGAAACATTCATATATTATCTACACACTCATACATAACCCTTCTATTCACGTAGAGGGATTTATACGAGACCAGTACAACTGTAGATTTTCTCTCTATACTGTAGGTTATTTTTTCCAAAAATAAACTGACTTAGGCTGTCCTGGCAGACTCCTGCATCTCCTGCATCAAAAGAAAAGGATGAAAGAAAGAAAGGATCCCAGTGACAAACTGAGACAGAACACTGTATTAGAAGATCTAAAGTAAACCAGGTTGTTATTGTAGTAAAGTAGAGGGGCCTTTCAGAAGGAGGACTCGTACTGCAGGAGTTCATACAACAGGGGACCGTCTCTGTACCTGATGCCCACTGCATTAGGGCTAATGAACTGGAGCACATTTATGGTCCTGCGTAAGCGTCGATCCACAAAGTGTGCATCCCAGGCGGGGTAGCGTTTTCTGGGCATGTCTATTTTAATGAGGGGGCCTTCAGGCCTGATGGGCCGTCCTGCTGCATCCACAGGTTCTGTGGCACGCACCTGAAAAACAGGAAGGCAGGTGTCCGTGGCGGTTTCATCCAGCTCACCGTGGTCTGCCGCAAGACCCCGTGTGGGTGTGGCCTGGGAGCCCCGGGGACCCGGTGTGGGGGCCATCGGTTCAGCCTCTGGTGGCAATGGTAAGCCCCACAGAAGCTCAGCACAGCAGGAGCTGGCCAGCACCCTCAGACGAGGGCCCATAGGATGAAGCACGCTGTAGTAAAGCACCATGCAGCCCACACCTGAGGCAAAACACAGGAAGACGCCGCACATGGCGAGGGAGGCGTAGGCGTCTGTGGTGACTGGGTCCCGGTAGGCGTACCACAGGCAGCTGAGGAGGGTGTTCTCCAACAGTACCACTATGTAATAGGCCACCATCCTGTAGCGGGTCCTACCCTCACGGACATTAAACCAGCAGAACACATAGACCACGCCCACCACCATGTTGAACAGCACCTCCTCCCACTTGGACATGCAGAAGTCAGTGCCGCCATGGATGACCCAGAAAGCCATGGCACACCAGTGAAGCACCACGAAAATGCCAAAGTAGATGTGGAAAACCGAGGCAAACAGGGCGAAGGAGAGCACCCGAGAGAAGATGGTGAAAAGGCGCCAGAACAGATGCACTAGAGCACCGCGGTAACTCATGCTCTTCTTATCATCACGAGAATCACGCAGGAGTTTGTGGTAAGAGGCTAGCACCCAGGCTAAGGACAGGAGGGAGGAGATAGCCGACACACCTATTAAAACAGAGAAAGAGGAATTAAGACGGCTAAGTTAAGCTTACAGGTTTGTACTTGTTATCATGAATCTTTCAGAAACGCTTTAACCAACACCCCAGAACCACCACTCCCTGTATCCGGTCTACAGCAAAGCCATTCATCAGGTTATTGAAAGGCACATTACTTCCAACATATCACAGGTCATTCAGACACTTTGTCTGTATATTGCACAGCAGTACCGTTTTTAAGACATACAGAGACGCCTGAACCTGCTGCATGAAATATGATTGAGGATGAGGTGGATTATCTGCAGAGCTGCAGTGTGGCATCTCTCACCAAAAGTATTGATGGCATTTCTATAGACACACAGGCAGAGGAGGTCTATTTTTACTATGCTTTTCTTTAGGAGCAGTGCTGTTCAGATTTCAGTACACAGAACAGTTGAAATCGGAAAGTAGTGAACTTGATTTGACAGAGTTGTGAGTCAAGTGTTGATTCTATAGTTATAGTGTCGTATAGGAGAGCTTACACTGCAGCCACTCAGCCCTGTTGCTCTGGATCATGATGCAGAGCTGTAGCACCAGCTGAGGGGCACTCTCTAAGAAGGTCTCCAGCATCCGCAGAATATTGACGTCGGTGTACTCGTACATCATGGCCAAGTAAAAGCGCCGCTGGTTCTCCTTCTGCCGGTGACTCTGGATGCCCAGGTACATGGTGCGGATGTATCTGCAAGTACAACAAGAGCAAGGATTGTGTGTTTTATACATGTTTCATTGAAAAAAGAGATTTTAAATTATTATTATATATAAATATTCATATATCACTTTTTTATTGACATATGTTTACAGAGCTGTCTAGTTAGTTCTTTCTTTACCAGCAGCATGTAAGCTTTCCTGACTTGCATAGTAATAGAATATTAGAATGACCAGTGCTTTGGTGTTGTCGAAAGGCCAGTTCATCTTGTTGAGAGTTGATTTACTGTTATGTAATTTTCAGAACATAACTTCAAGACAGTTCTATGCAGCACTGTGACAGAGTTAAGTTTCAAACATACAGTCACAACCTTCCAATTTAGCAAAAAAAAGAAGAACATGCTTTACATATTGAGTTAGCTGGCTTTGGCCAATGCATATTGCAAATTTGCCTCAGGATCTATCTATGTGCATAAATTGAGCTGGCTGAGTGGTCAAATAAACCCAGAACTTGATGGGAAGGCAGTCAAGCGAGAAGCATGGGCAAAAATAGACTAGACCAAGGCATTCCCAAAGTCAAGAGCGCAGTGCCCCCTTCAATTTCCCTTAATCTTCTGTCAAAATACAAACCCTAATCACCTATTTCATCAAAATTTCTATTGAAAACAACATTCTCTAGTAACTAGAAATAGCTTGAAGTGATATCTGATTGAATTTGATCTGATATCTGATACAAATTTATTATTCATTTGAAGCTACATTTCTTTTTGAGGACTTGATTTAGAGGCTTTGGGGGCCCCCCTGCAGGACCTTTGCGGACCTCCAGATTCCACTTTGGGAATCACTGGACTAGACAGTAGAACTCCCTGCAAAAAAGTAAGGCCACGGATCAGAACACAAGAGTTTAGAGAAGGAGACATGAGCAATTTCATCCATATTAACTTAAACTGCAGTGTAAGCTCAAATAAAGCTTGGTAGAGAATATATGTGGATCCACTGGTGCCTAGTGGTGGCAAATACAACAGAAAACTGGCAGCCCTTGAGTGGCTGTAGCTGAGGAGAATGAGATGGTTCTGCTGCTGAGGTGGTGTTGGGGGAGATTAGGACCTTTTAGCAACCATAATACCTTTATGTTAAAGAAATATATAATGTGGACGCGTTGTACCCCTTTTGAGACTGGAAACTGACACCTCAACTGGCCCTTATGACTTTAGTTAATTAAAACTCTATATAAAAAAGAAGAGAAATGCAGGTCTCCAGAACACAGGAGATGATCTTTCTTGGGACAAGGTGAACATAATTTTCCCTCTTTTTGGTGTAGATCGCTTGGGCCTGGAAGAAGCACCATTGTATTTAGGGGTAAAAGCTGGCATTCGCTGACATTTTCAGTGGGACTGGTAAATGTCACATGGAACAAGTGGACCCCTTCTGTACTAATGACATGCCACACAGCCCCGCGCAGGCCCTTTGTCAGCATCAGGCCGGTCCTATGAGTGTGTGTGTCCCGCCGATACATCCCAGTGGTCCGCAGTCCTCCATCACTAACAGTAATCCTAAGGCCTTCATGGCTTCCTCATGCTGACAGTGTAACAGCAGATGGGGGAAAAGAGACATGTTTGATAGTTCTTCTCAGGGAGGCTTCAGCTGCAATGGTTTCTTTGATACTAACTCAAAAATTAAGCTTTGGTAAATGGCTTTGAATGTGTTATGTGTCATGGATTTATAGTCTTTTTTATTCCAGGACTATTAATATTATTGGGGTATTTATGCAATCCAACCTTCAACATAATTCATACTGCCAATGTGTCTTTGGGCAAGACCACTCATTGTGGTGTGTAGGAGATGATCAGAGAACTATTATGGCTGCCATGTCTCATTCAGTTTGCCCGACGGCAGCTGTGGATTTAAACAAAGCTCACCATCAACACCACAGTTGGGAGTGTTAAATAGCTCTATATTATGAAGTGAAAAATGCATGTGACTAGATAAGCATACGACACATGTACACAACACACACCATTACAATGATGCTTAGAGAAGGATACAGGAAAAGTTTTACACAGGGGATGGGACAAGACTATTCTACAATATCTCTACTAAGCACCCTGCTGTTTATTGATATATTCCCCTGGCTCAGCAAAAAAGTTGAAACACTTTTGGTTTCACAGCTGTCAGAACAATCTCCGCTCACTCCATCTCCTCTTCTATACACACTACTACAGAATCTCACACTCATGGAGGGGCTGTGGTGCACTGTGTTAGCACTCCCACTGTGCCTTTCTCAGATGTAGTAACACGAGCTTTCCTCTAAATAAGCTCATGTACTAGTGTGATAACTCTGTTGATATGACTGGTGATAACTGATAATATCCTGTTGATGGTAGATTTCAATTTTTTTTATAATGAGATGTAAGGCTTTGGACTCACTGGTCAAAACTGAGGGTAGATAAACCAAACTAATCTAAATTTACATCTAAATTAAAACAAAAGCAATGTTTTCCTGCCTTAAGCTTATATGATTTAATTTAGGTAGAAAACCCAAACTTTGCAATACATTTGGTACCTTGCAATACAAATCTTGTGTTTGCTAATATTGCAAAAACCATACATTTGCGATATACTGAGCAGCCTTGACATGCACCTTACTGTAAGTCAACGCAGTGTGTGGTAACCGGGGAATCCTCATATATAATTCTCAGCCCGCCCGCCCTCCCTCCCTCCGCTGCACTTAAACTGCGGTTCCCTCCATGCTTCCCTTTTAGCTCCGTGGCCCCAACGCTAAGCATCTTCATGAATTATTTGTGCCGAGATCATAGCGATCACTCATGGCTCATTAAGCAGTGTACACATGGCCTAACAGCTCGACGTGGAGCAGGGTCATATTCCTACTCCAGCCCAGCCTTCTGCCAAGACCATTTCAACCAACACCGATGCAACCACACACATGCATACGATTAAGAGGTGCACGTCATTTCAAGTGTCAAATCCTGGCAATGAGAGACCAATGTCATATGGTAATACTCCTTTCCAACTGTAAGGGCTTTCGTGGCTCAACAGATGAAGCATTTACCCCCAACATCTAATTTGTTGATGGCACTATACCAGGTTATTATCATTGCAGGATAGGGCAAATGGCTTTTTAGTGCCTTTATTTTGAATTTGGTAAATTCTTGACAATTGGCGGATTTAATGTCTATAGTGGTTCAAGGGATAGAGCATTTACCCCAAACTAGTAGACTTCCAGATTGAGTCCAACACTATACTGTGTCATTACCATTATGAGATAGGGCTAATGGTTTATAGTGCCTTTTTTTAGAGTTTGGTGTATTTTTGACAATTGCCAGATTTAAGGGCTTTTGCTGTCCAACACAGATAACGCATTTACCCCCAAACTAGCTCCAGTTTTAATCCAATGCTGTTATTATAGGGAATATATATGTATTTTTAATCAAGGAGAACATTTATCTACCATTTAGCTTGATTATTTACAGTAACACTTACAAATGTTCTCTCTCATTATCCATTGAGAATTTGCCAACCCTTAAACTGCCTCTTCTCTTTAATGTTTAGCGGACATATGTCATTTATTTATTTGTAACTCTAATTATTTTAGAAAATGATTGGTGAGAAGGGGCCAGGCTGACATCAGAAATGACAAACACACACAACATGCGCCTGTTTTGTCCTTGACCGATGAGTCATTTAGTGCCAAATACTAATCCATGAGTGGGAGGTTAGATAGATTACACAAACATCGAGCCAATGTCTTAACCAACATCTGTTTCCTAAGTCATGCTCGTGGGATGTGTCCAGGGCTCAGACTGCATTCATATCTTGTCATTAGCTGATTCATAATAAAATCACATCTTCCAGCAGAGCCTATGCACCCATGCTAACAGGTGGAACACGGCCCATCGCTAAGCACTCGGTGACGGCTAGCATAAGAGCTGCCCGGGGGTTTGGACAGTCTGGAACATAGAGACACAGCCAATAGCTTTGACTCATAACCTGAATCACTACAAGAGCTGTGACTGTCAGTGTGGCCCCAGACTCCTTTATCAAACTGATTTACATCTCTTGCCTTCTACTTATTTTTTTTTCTCTGCTATCAAGGTCTTGTAGGTCCAGGCATGTGTTGTATGGAAATAGAACTTAGAATATAGGGCTTTATTGTTGTGGAGTTGCACTGAGGTGTACTGTCTATTGCTATTGTCTATAGTAACACATAGGTGATAACGAGGAAGGCAACACAACTTTTTTACTGCCTTATACAAGTAGAACATATGGGATAAGCATTTTTATGATCTCACAGTGGTAAAGCATTTGTCCCTATACTGACCCTTGGCTGGACGATAGTATCTATGGACCAATCTATAGTATAATCTACAGTATAATAAGAGTGAATTGTTGTCTAGCAGTGTTAGCCATGGTGGCGCTAGCCCCTGTGACCTGTAAACAATGCAACTTTTCTACCATCATTTTACAACTTCAATGGGATGGCTAAAGCAGTTGCAGGATGAATGAGGTCTCAGGTCAAGACACATCCGTTTTAGCTTCTTTTGCCCAATCATCATTATTAATAGTAATATCAACAATATAATAATAGATTATAATTTTATGATGAGGCAGTGCCTTCTCTGTTTGCCCTGACCGCACTGGCTATAATATGGAGAAAGAGCCGTACAAATCCAAACACAGATGCACCGATCTCTCATGGCAGGAGTGTGTCAAAATTCGTCCGTAACACTTAGAGCCTGTAGCTCCAGAACATTTGTAGGTAGGTCATTTTAAACACACGAAAATCACATGTGGATCTTTTTTACACATGTGAATCTTTCTTACACATGTGGATCTTTTTTACACATGTGGATCTTTTGTACACAGGTGGATCTTTTTTTTACACCTAATACACACGCACATACAAATCTTATTACACACACACAAATCTTGTTACACACAAATCCTATTACAGAATATATTATTAGAGATGCAGAAATATTTATGAAACAATAATGGTCCCATAGAAAAACAAATTCCTTTATTGCAGGTTTTACAGAATAGGAAACTGAAGTTGTAAGTTTAAATATAATAGACTACACTCTGAGTGTATGGTAAGTAGGCGCTGGTTTGTAGAGGAAAAATAGTCCAATGCAGCAAGGAATTGACTAATTATTCACTATTAGATGAAGAGATCGATGAATGACAAATCGTGATACTTAAATATTTCTTACCAAAATGGAATATTTTCTGGTATTATTCACTTTCTGTGTGCGGCACCTGTGTGTTTGTACGAAGAGCTGTAATTCCTGCACTAATATTTAGTTAACACGTCAGAGGTGGTTAACCAGCTCACTGCAGGACGTGACGGGAGTCGACACTGTTCTCATCAGTGCTTTCAGCTCACATCGCGTCAGTCTATTCAGAGTTCCTCTATTCCCCAGTGCAGCTATAGTGTCTACAGGCTACACTGCAAAGAAAGGAATATCTAGATTAGATATAATGACTTGAAATCAGAATATTAATCTTGATTTGAGATTTTTGATTGAGATTACTAGTGTAGATTTATTTTGTCTAAAATGATCTGCCAGTGGGGTCAACTGAATAATTCAAGAAATTCACAATCTAGACCTACTAACTAAAAAAGTAATTTTAACTCATCTTTATTTTCCCTCTTAAAAGATTTTTTGTAGTCATTAAAGCATCACAAAGGGGTTTAAGGAGAAACCAAAAGCTCAAAGCAAGCAATTTGAATTAATCTAGATAATCCTTTTCTGCAGTGTAGGGTCTGGACGCCTAGGAGCCTATAACACATCTGACTTCAGCCGGCCTTTCATCTCGGCCTATCCAGAGCCATAAGCAGGATAAAGACATATCAGATCTAGGATCAGGGAACACAGTTAAAGGGGAGGTCAGCTGAGCCACGCTAAGCCCCTAAAATGTCTATTTAAAAAACTGAAGGCACAGTGTTGGATGTGTACAGATGTTTTCTGTCTCTTTCACACAGAACAAGCAGGTAGAAGGTGTTTACAACGGCACTCGACGTGGTGGAAGCTGAGAAACATGACACTGACATCATTGTGTGGTGCCTACTGAAGCTGTGGTTCTTCTCCTGTAAATGTAGGAGATACATTTGGGTGACAGTGTTCAGCCCATGTCTTTCTCAAGTGATGATCCCTGTAGTAATAAAACAAGAGTGACTTAATTGGCTGCTGTTAGAAATTGTTGTTTTATGGATGAACCAATGTATCAACTCAACATCAATATTAGTCGATTATCACAAGGTTGACTGATATTGGATATTGACCTGTTCTGCAAAGAAATTTACCTCAGAAGCTAGTTTGCTAATATTTAGAAACCAAATGAATAAAATCATTTCATTTTTCTCACCGCCTAATGGAGCCTATTTTATACCAGGTTTAGAAGCATAGGGCTAAATGGGAAAAATCTATAGACTCAACCTATGAATGTATTAATATACATAAATGAATAATTTCTATGATGATTTCTTAGTTTCCTTTCCATTATATAAAACCAGAGGAAACATACCCTACCAGTTTTACATCCTTACATATAGAGACCCTATGCCACACAATATCTTATCTGCCTGTCTCCCCTCACTGCACATATCATTTGTCACCATTAGCAACCGTCCTCAGGTAGCCCAGCTCATTGAACTGTGGTCATGTAACACGTGACAGAACTCACTGAGAGAAAGACAATGAGGGAATGAAACAAAGTGTTGAAAAGATCAAAACAAAAGTGATGGCACATGTGACTGCAGCATTGTTGGCTTTAGGTGGATGATATCTGATCAGAGATTGTAAGACGCTGTTCTGTAATAATGGACTAAAAGCTGATAGGGTGGTAAGATATGTTATCAGGGCTAAAGAGAAAGGATGGTCTGAGACTTTCAGAGCGCTATTGATCAGCAGCTTAGTGTGAACAGCTATCAACAGTAAGGTTTGCACAAGTCATCACATGAAAGACTGCCTTTGGTAAAATTGGTATAAATGAGACCTGTTGCTATAGGTATTATACTCTAGACGGATGAGAACTTGATGAAATGCAAGACACTTTTTATCAGAATTGGTACAATGCAAATTTGAAAACTACTGCGTTTTAGATAAACAATTACATTTGGATGGTATACAATCAGGATCAAAGCAATAGGAGAGCAGATGGGTAAAAAGCATTATGATATATATGCAAAATTAATGGAATAACACAGAACATTTTATTGGAAATGCTAATGTACAGTTGTTCAGGATAATTCAACATGGCCGCCACCGCTGCACATCTGAACATTGGGGGTTTTGGGACTGAAAATGAAACAATAATGTGATTTTTCTGGTACATTTTTGTCTATGATATCGTTAAGTCTTTCACACTTTGTATACGATGTGCACTCTTCAATGTGTTGTTAATCTTAGCCAAATGCTTTCACTTTTGGGCTGTATGAGGCACCAAAGTGGATTATAAGCTCTATTTCTGTGTCAAGAAGAATCCATGAAAATTAAATGAGGCTTTATTTTTTTAGGTGAATAGTGATGCAGTATTTTGTGGTCGTCCCTCTGACTCAAAGTTGTGCGGGAGTTTTCTCGTTTACACAAGGCCTCATATACGTTTCATTTGGGACAGGCCCTTTTAAGCTTTCTAATTACATTCCTAAACAGTAAGCACATTGGCACTGCTTTATCCTCAGCGTGGCCTTGTGTTGAATTTTTAAACACACAAATAGAGAGCAGCAGTTAGCACATATGCACAACACTTACAGTTACACCCTTTCACAGAAACACCCCAAGCGCCCGGAGTGAAGCCTTTTCACTGTTTTTGTGCCGAAGTTCCTGAGCAAGAGAAAAGGCCAGATTATGTCCGGATTAAGACGAAAAGGCTTGACCCAGTTGTATTTGCAGTGAGCACAGAACCAAAAAGAGCCACGTTGTTGAGGCTGGCTCCAGCACTTGAGTGTGGGTTTAGTGCACTTAAGTCTGTAATTAGCACGGCTGGGAGAGGAGCTAATGCTAGAATTACCACTGATTAAAAATTTTCACCATAAATTAATTAAAGATCAGCATGTAAATGTGAAACCGGTGAAATGAGCAATGTAACATCCATCCATCCATTTTCTTCCGCTTGTCCGAAACCGGGTCGCGGAGGCAGCAGTCTAAGCAGGGAACTCCCGCCTTTGACCACCGCCCGATCCACATTGCACCAGCCCTTTATGGT
>JAVQKC010113157.1:0-11274 GCA_036025475.1 Philypnodon macrostomus
GTTATTGTATGTACATGTGTTATTGTATATACATGTTATTTTATGTACATGTGTTATTGTATATACATGTGTTATTGTATGTACATGTGTAATTGTATATACATGTGTCATTGTATATACATGTGTTATTGTATATACATGTGTTATTTTATATTCATGTGTAGTATTTAATGGTGCTTGTTTTAAAGTTTTAAAGGTGTTGAAAATTAGCACTTGTGCTAACACACCACATCTGGCTAACCCAATGTAATTGTGAGGTCCATAATAAATAAATAAATAAATACAAATATTTGATGTAACATTTAACTGTACAGGAGACACTAAAAAGTTCCACACTAAAACTTTTGGTTTGTATAGATCTCAAACAAGTGGAAGAGAACTGTTAAAACTAGGCCAGTGCTGTCATCTCCGACAGCAAGGTGTAAATCGACGAAACGCCCCCATACATCTGCCACAACCACCAACGGGCACCTTAATCAGACATTGTGTGATTTCTAAGGGTTTTTATATTGTTAACGAGCAATTAAGAGCCCCCAAATCATGACAAACATGGGAAGGGTCTATTTGACATTTTTAATTTGTCTGGATGTTTGTGAAGAATATTTTTGCCAACTTTAGTTAAATTCCCTAAAACTACATTCTTCTTTCAGTCTATAGGGGGCGCTATAGAGGTAACTCACATCATATTGGTAAGATGTGTTCAGGGCTGGAGGGTGATTAGGTATTTCAGGTTTGATCAAGTTAGAGGCTGTCAAATATACCTGACTTCCCAATTAATCGTAGAAGTAATACACTCAATCCAGTTCTGCGTCTTTATGGTATGTACCTGTGTGCAAAAGTTGAAACTGATCCGGAAATTTGTTATTTTGACTTCTCATGTTCACAGCTAGGATCTGTGGATGCGGCCTGACGTGATTCCATAATATCGTTGTTTCGCCGATATAATAATCGTTGTTTTTTTTACTATATATTCATCGTCTTTTGTTTCTTCTGTGTGTTAAATTGTGTTTTTATCCCCTCTTTTTTTATCCTAGACTGTGAGAAGCCATGGTGTGCATTCCCTGCATTGTGATTCCTGTCTTGTTGTGGGTCTACAAGAGGTTCCTGGAGCCTTACATCTACCCCATTATTTCACCGATTATTAATATATTCTGGACCAAAAAGGCAGTTCAAGAAACTGGCACAAATGACAAAAACATTCAAACACAGACCAATGGGTCGTGTAAGGTAGGTTGACTAATCCACAAAGGCATTTATCTTTGTTACAGTAGCTCAGATGTAAATAGAGAAAACACACGTTGAAGGCATATTGTGTGCAGTGGATAAAGTACTCAACGTGAGTGATAGTACAGCTCCTCCTGGTCAAATATTACTCCTGTACAAGTAAAAGTCGCTCTGTCAAATTATTACTGGAGTACATTTTTTCAAAAATATGTATAAATACTATATAATTATTCAAACTACTTTTTAAAAAACTTTTGACTGTTTTTTTTTGTCAATGTATTTAAAATGAGAGCTGTCAAGATTACTACATTCTACATTCAACTCACAGACTTGAATACAATATTTAGTTTAGATTCTTAATCACCTTCAAAAGATGAGACATCAAACATTAGTCTGAGCCTATTCTCTCTTAAAACTAGAGAGAATAGACTAAACTAAGATGAAACCAAGTTAAAATCCGAACTGTCCAAATAAAACCTGAAGGTATCAACAGTAAACCAGTCCTGAACCAGGGCTAAGCCAAGTCTAAAAGTGTCACTGACTGTTGATAAAAGATTATCTTTAGGGTCTCACACTAACAAATGAGTAACTACCTAAACACAATTGTCTGTTGGTTTTAAGACATTTTTTGTATTTAAATACAACTAAAAAAAAAGTACAATTCCTTAAACTGTGTACAGCATTAATGATGACATATTCTTTCTTTTTCAGCCTGAAAGCAATGGAGAGGCCATGGCTAATGGATCGCCTGTAGTAGCTGACAAAAAGACAGACTGACAAATAAAGAAAATGTTGTAATGTCATAATGTAAATAATATGTCAGAAAGATGAACTTTTAAAATATGTTTTATAATTATAATAGATTGTTGGCACAGCAGTCATTTCCATTAACCTGTTAAATATTAATCTCATCATAGATATTAAGTTATTAATAAAAAGATTTAACAAACCAATAAATGTCTTTTATTTTGATAATTGAGTCAACATTTAATTCATTCCTGAAAAAAAAAAAAATTATATTATCTAATATATATATATATGGCTCTTCCTATATATATATATATATACACATTACATAAACATTTTATAAACCTGATGATCGCTTTAACACAGTCCCACTTCACTAACCCATTTGATGTCCGGACTAACAAACCTGTTTTCTAAAACAGAATACAGTCACAGGAGTGTTTTTGTTGAGACTTTTCCATTATGTATTAATTCTGGTCTTGTCAATTCTGTTTTGCATGCCAGGCCTACAACCAGTTTATTAAAAGAAAGGAATCCGTTTTGGGTGAATTATTTATATTTATATCATGTTATATTATACTATTACTGCAATTACACCAAAAATATTGTGACTTTGTGGCGTAATCCTGTGGTTCATAAACAATCGTTGCCTGTTTTCTGGTGAGGTTTTTATAGGTTTCTATTTTAACGTCACGTACGTAAACCACGTCGTCATCACGCAAGGGGTGGCGACGTGGAAATCATGGAGGACAGGGGGAGGTAGTAGAGTTAACTTGTGTCACATATCTATAGCAACTATAGATATTCCCTTTTGTATAACACCTTTGCTGAACACATTTGCACAAACTACTCCACGACGGAATAAAACCAGCCATTTCTTTTTTTATCCCTGGCGTCAAGAATACATTTATGACGGGTAAGACGTGCGGTCAGCTGATTGGAAGCAGGCTATGTATCTTAGCCTTGTAAGACGAGTAACACTGTTTAGGTGCTGAACCATCTTATGAATAATTTACTAATGTTTTGTGATTTTCCCAGTTGAGTTTCAGTTAGTATGTCTACCCTGCTGTGTCAGTTTTGTAGCTAAGGTGATTTACAACAATTTTGTGTTGGTCTAGCTAACGATGCTAACTAGAATCGGTTGATGGAGTTGGCTGGAGTCACAACAAAAACAATTGCTCCTCGTTAGTAAAAGTAGTTGTAGGTTCAGTATAATTTTCGCTGGTGAAATACAAAGTATGTGTATTATAACCGCTTGGATCTGTCCTGCCCATCTTTGCACTCTGGTTACACCTGTATGACAAAGGTGTGTCGGCCCACGTCCTATTTGCCCGAGTGTCAAGTTCCTGTTGAAATCAAGAATGAACTTTATATTATCATGACAAATGGTGGAGAACCATCTTTATTACAATGTCAATATTAATTTGAGATACTCTTCTATAATAGGAAATGAAAGGCTGATGAATGGAGTTCAAATAATGACAGATGCTCTTCTTGTTGACATTAGAAAAAAACATGAACATCACCAAATAATATAGATTGAAAAGATTAAGTCCTTAAAACCTAATCACATCTTATCTCATGTATTTTTTGTTGTATCATTAGAAACCGTGAGGATCTCTACAACCGGTTGAGATGGGAGCTAACACGAGTCAGATCAGTGACCTGTCGGACAATACAAGTCTGAAGGCCTTAGTCGGAACTGAGGCCATCTCAGAAAATGACCCTTTCTGGAACCAGCTCATCTCCTTCACGTTCATCAGTCCCACCTCCAGGTACAAGATCTAGTATACAAGATGAGCTTTGCTTACTAATAATTATTTCTTTTGCATACTCATCTAATCTGTTCATTGTATCTTTTCATATACAGTGGTGACTCTAAGTTGTTAGAGGAAGCGGTCATCCCATTGGCTAAGATGCTTAGTATGTTTTCCTTTATCTATGCATAAAATGGTTAGTAGTGCAAACTACATTTTTATTCCCTGCATTTTATTTTCTAGTTGAAAACAATCCCAGAACGGGGAACTTTGGTGCGCTTGTAAGAGTTTTTCTTGGAAGAACCAAAGAGCTAAAAATATCTACAGAATGCCAAGAGTAAGTATACAACCTTAAAATGATTGCCTATAGCAAAATGCAGTGGGATAGTATGATTTAGGAAGAATTCATTAAAACTCCCGGGCTGAATTTCTGTGGCATTCTTGTTTAAATGCTTTTACCTTGGCATGTTATTTGTTGTTTGTTTTTTGGTCACAGACCTAACAATTTGCATGTTCAGATCACTTTAACAGTTAAGAAAAACATGTTAAAGAATGTTACATTTACATTACGGTGCCTTTGACTAGATCCTTAATTTACTTGCCTATGTGGAAGTTGTTGATTTAAGCCAGCTATTTATTGCCACATTGTAAAACAAGTTTCAGCCTTTTGTTTTATGTGTGATGTTGAAGTTTTGTAGCTGTTGAAGTTACACATATAAAATGTTTTAGTCATAACTGTTTTATTTACTGAATTGTGTTAATTGCTTGTTTTTTTGCAGTCAGCTGTTTATATGGCAGGCTCACAATGCTTTGTTCATGATTCGCTGCCTGCTCAAGGTGTTTATTAGAGAAATGAATGAAGAGGAACTGCACCTACAGTTTTCTTACCAGGAGAGGGCGCCAGGGACCTGTGGTGGTGAGGTTTTAATGTCTTAAATTGATTTTTCAGAATTAATAAGAGAAAAAATATTTCAGTTCATCTGCAGTATTTCTCCAAAAGTACTGACTGACTGAACCAAGTAAAATATATAAAAATAAGGGAAATACTTTATTGCCATTAATTGTTGAAAATTGTATTTTTAAACAAATTAAACATATCTCCTGTTTTTTAAATTGGATACAAACAGTAAAGTAGATAAAATAATAGGCACGGGTATAAAAAGTCAACAGAAACAGAGACAAGGTGAATATGACCAACAGGGATCTGCCATATAATGTATAGCTCAAATAATAAGTCTTCTATCCCCCCTGTGCAGACACAGCCTGCGTGGACCTCCTAGAGGAGCTGCTGTCCAACCTTGTTCACCTGATCATTGAAGTGCCCCTGCTGTGAGTATAGCCATAGCTTACGTACAAATTGTATGATTATATATGCCTCTATGAACCCCACTGTGCTTTGCATATACAAAAAGGTCAAGCCAGCAGACATTATTCCTTTAGAAAGCAACTTAAAACATGGTTAATCACACTGAGTATTATATGTGACAAGTGCCGGCCTCCTACGATTAGTATTTTATCTCTCAGCGTTGATTATTCAGGTCCCATTATTTATCACTAAACTTAATAACACAAACACATAAATCTCTGCCATGAAAAACATAATGTGCTTTAGTTATGTACCAACCTTATATCTATCTAAGCAGTGGTTAAAATGACAATTGCAATTTACTAGTTTACATTTTTATATTTAGTCATATTTATTTATATATAGTTATATTGTTTTAAATGTGTTACTAATGTTGTGTTAACTATTCTTTGTCATTTATTTATCTCACATAGGGACATGACTTACAGCATTCTGTTTGAAGCAGTGACCACATTGCTAGTCTTCTTCTCTTATCAGCTCTTCCATAAAGATATCCTCAGAGATGGTTTAATATACAAGCACATCATGAAAGGTCGATGGTGAGCTTGCTTTAAATGACCCATTTCACTATTGGTAATAAATGAGTCATATTTAAGAAAGAACATTCAGGTGCAGTATGTGTGTGTCTGATGAGTGACTAATGGGCCTTTTCTGATCTTTTGCCTCACTTCACACTTCTTTATCTTTTTTTCCAGTTTATCTTTAACAAGTCGTCTTGTGAAGACACTGCTCTATAATTTTATCAGACAAGAAAAATGTCCACCTCCTGCAACACACATCTTTGAACCAAAAGCGGAGGGTGGTCTGCTCTATGGCTTTGCATCTGGCGTAGCAAGTAAGAACATATACATGTGCATACAAATCAGAACTGTAGAACTGATGTAATTATATTATTTTGAGAAAGTCTTAGTGAAGATTCTCAACCTGACAATTAGTAAATTGACAAACAAATAACAAGGTTTTAAAATTAAACTGAGCTGAACAGATTGTGTCGCTAACTGAAGCCAAAAAATGAAATCTAATGCCCTTTTCCACTGGTACCTACTCATCCCTACTCAGCCTGGTTTGGCCTGGGTTTCACACTTGTGTTAACACCTGGAAGAGGTTCTATTTTAGTACCTGCTTCTCCCTGGTTCCAAATGAGCTGAGCTGATACTAAAACTGATTGCCTGCCACTGATTGGCTGGACTGTTGGCTCTAGATAAGTCATTGGCTGAGAGGTGTGATGTCCCGCCCACATTAAGGGGGTACTTTTTTGTAATGGAAAACCAACTGAGTAGAATAGAGCCGAGACGAGTGGAAAGGGGTATAAGTGAAAATCAACTGTATGTCTGACATCTGTGTTTACATCAGTGACACTGGTATTGCCTAAATGTAGATCTAGATCTATTCTTGTGATCTATTCTTTATCACAAGAATAGATGCTATTCTTGATCACAAGAATAGCATCTATGGGGTTTCCCAGGAAATGAATGCCCTTTGCAGCTCGTTGGTGGCAGATTCCTATCAGTGAGACATCAGCGGTCATTGCAGCCTGTCTGTCTGTGGCCAGTGATCTTCCCGATGAGTTACGGTGCCCTGTCCTGTTCTGTAATCCCCCAGAGCCTGCCTGTCTGCTGTCGTCTCCCTTATACACACACACACAAACCAACAAGACAGCAGCTCCCTTATTCTGCCAGCTCTGAAAAAGCACTTGTTTTCATTCGCTGTCTCTCTTATATACACCCAGGCACAAGGCAATGGCACCCACACAGATCAACTGACTCAAGAAAATAGATTGCAGTTGTATTTAATAGTTATTATTAGATAAACTAACATCATTCAAAAAAGGGCATATACAAAGTATTTTAGTTTACTTGTATTAGTACATACAGATATATAATGAAGTAAAACAAGAGAAGCAGGATTTGTCTTAACTTTTAACACACGAGACTGCCAACTCAAGAGTTTCACTGTCTGTTCTCATCTATTCTTTCTCTCTCTAAACCAGTTTTAAACAAACTTTTCACACCAAATACCACCTCAGATGTTATTTGGCTTTCCAATAAGTTATTTTAAGGACTAAACTAGGACTAGTTCAAGTATAAATCAGGGCTACACAGATCTAAATCATGTCTAAACCAGAACTAAAATAGGGTTAAACCAGGACTAAACCAAAACTAAACCTACACTAAACTAAATCAAATCAAGGCCTCCAAATAAGTCCTGAGTACCACAGTTTGAGAACCGCTGCTCTAAACTAACTGTTGCCCATTTTTGATTGTAGCTGTTGCCAGGCTGTAGTGTTGATACTTTTGGTTGTCAGGTTTAATTGCCATTGCTATTCATTTCCATTAATACGGTCTTCAGTTGTCACAATTTCATAACAGCTTTCTCATGTTATAAAAAGTAGATTTAGGGCTTGGCACATGATGATTTACCCTTGATTTCTTTTAAAATATTTCTTGAATATTTTCTTAGTGTCTTCTTTTATCAGCTGATTTAACCATATATTAAGAATTAATGATAAAAATGTGTTTATTATTGTCTGTATGTGTATTTCTAGTTAATGACCACATGGAGCTGGCATGAATGTGTGTCTATCTGAATACTTAGCCAAGGTACTGGCCCGGAGCCCTGCAGACATATTTTGTTCTGTTTTGCAAGTCATAAGTAGTTCACTCTGTCTGAACAGAAGTCTGTGTCCTTTTCATGTATTGAGAAACATGTCATTGGTTTGAAGTGGTCAGTTGTTGCCTGTAGCTTTTGAAATATCAGCGTGTAACTGATAGCATTGAAAACAAGAGTGTTATTTTGAGGTTCTCACTAATACACTATTAAAGGGAATCTATTATGCAAACTTGTTTTTAGAGGTCATGTATCAAAAACATATTCAGAGTTGTATTTTGTTTCATTTATCCATGTTTGAGTAACCCTGTATGCTGTGATGCTGACCTTCCCAGGAGCTGAAAACTCCTGATTTCACGTTTCTAGGTAGATAGGTGACTTTCTACTCTTTGTTGTTTGCACTGGCTTTAGGGAAATGAGACATGTACCTAATCTGAGCTTTGTCCCAGAGAGAACGCAACAGCTCCACAAAAAGAAGACTCTTTTTTAGAATGCCCTTTAAACAGTTGTTGTTCCCATTATTTGGACCTACACTGTCATAAAGGTTATAATGTTTAGTTAGTGTTAGCGAGCTGCAACAGGACCAGTCTAAGATCCTTGTGAGTTAACCCTATTTTTGGCAGTACACTTACTCTGAAGAGTTGCCTCACATTCAGATGGCTTCAGTGCTCAGAATCTTAAAGCCCAGACTATGATTTCAGCTTCAGTGCCAGTATCTTGCTGTTCACCTGTGACCCTCTCTTTTCCTTATTTCACCCTCGCCTTTCCCCCATGAAGTGTCCTGCTTTTTTACACTGGGCAGTGGGCCAGGGCCGCAGCAGCCTTAGCAGTACCATGTTATTGGGTTTATGTGGTGGGCTGGCAGAGAGGCACAGGAAACTGAGCCAAAGGGATAACAAACAGCACCCACTAAGGTAAAGTCAGCATATTACACTAGTGCAGGAAACGTGGCTGCCAGACTGGACTGCGACACTGTAGGCCTAGTCTCTGTGGTGCCAGTGAACAAGGCTTCGTCACTATTTGGCCCCTATCTTCCAGATCTTGTTTTCTCTTACACTCTTGGAACTGTAGAGGTATCATGTAGCGCGAGAGACGAGACAGAAGTTAGTGTTGAGTCACTATGTTTAACTTGTATAACACATCTCTCCCAGACAGTTTCTTTTTGTCCTGAATGTAGTTTGTTGATCTTGTTTGGTCATGAATAGGCTTGTAGTATCTATCAACTTAGAATGTAAGTCATAATAGCTTTACTGGTAAATCATAAACCATGTTTAGCAAAGATCACGTAAACTGCTGAGTTAATACTTCATCAGATACACTGCTGTACACAATGTCTCATTTTCTCTTCTCTTCAGCTTTTTTGGAGATTTTTATTAAACTATATAAATGACAATTTCTCCTTATTTTTATTGTTTCCTCTAAAACAATAGTAAAAGGTATAAATGATGCATCTGTTGGCTGGAAACATTGACTTTATTACAATAATCTGCTTTTAAAGCACTGTGTAATATTGTACTGCTCTGTTTTTCTGTGCCACTGGATGGCAGCACTCTTCCTTGGTGTAGTAAACTTAGTAAAGCTCACTCTCACATCTCTCTGGTGCTTACTTCATGCATTCTCTGTGGCTAGACATGTAGGAGCCACAGACTGTCATCTGTGTACCTAAGTTCTTGTGCTTCTCATGTCGCTTGCACGCCTGAAAGAGCCAGCTTTTTAGTGGCTCCATAGAAACGTAGCTCTGTCAACTTGGGAGCAAGAAAAATTAAACCTGAGGCAACTGGTTTGCACTTTGCAGTTTGATCTTCTATTTGCAAAGTTGAGCAGTTGATGTTGAACAGCAGATGTCTATTGTAAAAGAATGGGTGCACATCCTTCATTATATATGAGTGCATTATTTGGTTTATATAATAATAGAAGATGGTTTAGTGTAGTATGTAGAAGTTGCATATTAAAAATATGTAATGTACATTGTGTGAAACCGGTATAATCATCTTTTGTAAAAGTAGTTTTTTGTGAATGGTCTCTTTACTCTGCTCAACTGGAAGTCCAAATTGAATTGCTTGTGTTTGTCAGGTGGGCTTTGGAGCGTTTTCACTTTGGGAGGAGCTGGCACCAAATCCGGGCTTGACCAGGACCACAACCATTTACCTTTATCCAACCAGAGCCTTTTGCTTCTTCTGGTCTTGGCCAATCTCACAGATGGACTCGACTTCCCCAACCCTTACCGCCAGGCTATTATCTGCTTTCGAAATACACAAGGTACTTAAGCTTCACACTTATTTTGTAACTGTAATGAAAGCACTTGTCACTCTGAAAATAATAATGTTTTTTTGCCTTTGCCCAATGCAGACACATCGGTGCCCCCTGTGGAGCAGCATCACACTTTCCAGATTAACTTTAACAGCCTGTACACAGCTTTGTGTGAGCAGCAGCGTTCAGACCAGGCCACACTGCTCCTGTATACACTGCTTCACCAAAACGCCAACATGAGGACGTATATTCTCTCAAGAACAGACATGGACAACCTGGTGTGTGCAACTAAAACAACACATGTAATGTTTTTGTATGTCGTAACACACAAGTTCATTATTATAGAAGCATTAAACTGTATGCATTCCAAAAATATGGGTTTGGGTTGTGCCCATGACAAAGCTGTCTCAGACAAAATGTATGCAGGCAGTTGGCGTTTTTTCTGTCCGCTTGCCACAATGAGTACAACCAGCTATGCACATTACTTTACCTCCTCACAAATATGGTACACAGAATGATTAAATGTATCCAATGCAAGACCGCTTAATAACAAATGTTGGCATCAGTAGGCTTGTAGGACCAGTTTATTAGTGCTTGTGGGCATTTTCACGCAATCTTATCCTGAATGTCTAATCTCCGTTTGATTCAGGTGTTGCCAATTCTTGAGATCCTTTACCATGTAGAGGAAAGAAACTCCCATCATGTCTACATGGCCCTCATCATTCTTCTTATCCTAACAGAGGATGATGCTTTTAACCGATCCATACATGAAGTGGTAAGTACAATGTAATTCATGCTTGGTTTACTTTACTGTTGCTCTACAGTTGATTTGTTCCACATTGAGTCTAATAACGTTCTCTTTTCTGTCTTTAGGTATTAAAAAATGTTTCATGGTACACTGAAAGGTCATTAACAGAGATTTCACTTGGAAGTCTGCTCATCTTAGTTGTTATTCGCACTATTCAGTTTAATATGACTCGAACAAGGGTAAGATACCCACATCACTGACTCGTTTTCCAGGTTTTTGTTCTAAAAATAAATGAAAAACCTGTTGTCATTGTACTCACTTTTGTAGGATAAATACCTCCATACGAACTGCCTGGCTGCACTTGCAAACATGTCTGCCCAGTTTCGGTGTCTGCACCAGTATGCTGCCCAGCGTATTATTAGGTGAGTTCTGTTTTTCACATAAACATCTAATTCAATTTCAATTCAATTCAATTTTATTTGTATAGCCCTATATCACAACACAGTTGCCTCAGAGGGCTTCACAAAAAGAGATGCATGTAAACAATAAACAATAGACAGGGTCATTGCAAACAG
>JAVQKC010113180.1:0-16325 GCA_036025475.1 Philypnodon macrostomus
GAGTAAAATCTTGGAAAAGAGTATTTTTACTCACCTCTGTGTGTCATGTAAGAACAGCTTTATGTGAAAAATGTGATGATGTGGAAATTCTGTTCCTTGTGCCTTATTTTTTGAAAATATTATTTACTTTTTTAGTTTATCTTTTGAAAAATATCAAAATCCGTGTATTATTTTTTTGTTTTTTTTTTGCCAGATTACAACAAAATGAAACAAATAATCTGACATTACGCTCAAACTACAATTATTGTCTGGAAGTGCGCTTTTTCTCTGAAGCCAATAATATGATGCGTGTGATGTATCCCATGTAATAATGAAAAACACAAATTTAACATTACAATACTATTGTCATTGTAATCCACAATTCGAATTGGAGTCTGCTCAATTGATTGAGGTAAAGTCAAGCCTCAATGCTGTTTTAACGACAATGCATATTGATCCAATCATGTAATCAGCCCATTGTACAACTTAATGAGACTGTTTTCTCTGACCGCATACACTAGCACTACAACTACACACAACCACCACACACCACGCTCAGAGGTAAAGACGAGAGACAGAGAAAGCTCAGAATCCCATTAAACACTAATCTCCAGTGAATCTCCCTGCATCTACATATCTGCCTGCTCCTAACCACTCTATTCCTGCCATATTGCTATATTCTCACTGAACGCACCAGCTTTGATAAAGCTGTGCCATCACATGGTAAGCCCTTGAAGGCAATGGGATTTACTGCTCGTCGTGGCGTTCTCAGACCCTTGGCTAAAGTTTAATAAAGAACTGCTGTTAAGAACTGTTAAGCACTTGCTCCCACAGTCTGATTCAGGTTATTCAAGGTGCCTACTCCGACAGAAAACAGTAAACCAGTCAATGTGAATAGAAAGGTCCAGTTATTGAAAAGTTGGGCCAAATAAGATGTAAGATATTGCAGGAAATCATAGAGCAATAAATGCTTATATATAGCATTTATATATATATATATATATATATATATATATCAAATTGAATGGTAATAGTCCAGTTTGTATAGAGCAGAAGAGTTGATTCCCCCCAGTTCATACTGTCTAACTGACACTTACTTACCTATGCGTGAATGTGTTTGAGTGGTGGTGAAAAGGGCCATAGACATGGTATGGCTGCTACATCCAAGAGTAGATGTGGTTACAGAGATAGTTCCTACCACCACTAATGTGAAGTTTAGATTTTCTGGCTGACCTGACTTTGGTCCGGGCCAGGTATTTCCCACTGTATCCTGGGACCGGGGCGGGCCTGGGCTGCGCACTGTCCCCATGCATAGCGATTTAATACCATTTCATACTCCACGAGATGCGGATCACTCCATTGATCCAGCTCTCTGTCTGCTCTTCCCAGTGTTTCTAATTGCAGTTTCTCTTAGCAGCTGCTGTCACCAGCAACGGCCCAGTGACACAAGGCTCCCGTGTGAGAACAGAGGCAGGTGAAACAAAGCACACTGTAACAAACCCGTGGAGCAAAGAGAAAGAAAGGCTGCTGCTTTTGTCAACAAAATGAGAAGAAGAGCAAGAGAGTTAACCAGAGAGGGGACTTTAGTAGGCTGCTAAAGCAACAAACCCACATATTTAGCTATAACAGGCTGCACTTTTTCTGTCAATCAAACAGCTCAAGAATCCTTAAAATACAGAATTTAGATGTCATGTACGATGGTAAATTAATATATCTTAAATATAAGGCATTGGATAGCTTGAATTGTGCTCCTGTACGACAAGAAAAAGTTAGGATGTTAGATCCTGACAATCATGACTACTCAAAATATACTGCCAGTCCCTTCGTATCTCTACCCAGTGTGGGTACATTGTAATTTTTCTATATGGCTCGAATTTTTAAAAAAGAGGAAAAAAGCCTATTGAGGTGATTTAATTTTTCAAATTTCGAAGAGATTTTTGTAGATTCTGGATAGTACTTCAGTAATGTACCCAGTTACCCCCGGCCTGAGCCACTCTGTAATGACTGTGAAGGGAAGTGAGGACACAGAGTAATGAGTCTGAAATGAAGAAAAGACAGAAAGTGCCAGAAGATGGTCCTTAGAAGGGAGAGGGTGGGGGCTCTCAACTTAAACTAACAAGGGCCCTTGTCTGGTCCCTACAGCCCTCCTCCTCAGTGAGCCAGTCGCCACGGCAACAGAGCAGAGGGTAAATCTCCATGGCGATTGGCCCGGGACGTGGTGCGAATGGGAATGTGCATGGTCCCTCAATCTGAACACACAGGGCTTGTATCCAGTATGTATCGAACTGGGACTCTATCCAGTGTTTGTCTATGGAATAGTGTTTGGTTCTTGGGCATGTCTCGCTCATGTCTGTGCAGAGCTGATACACTCAGCTCATGGTTGAATGACATTTTGATTGAAACTAAGATGTTTTCTGCAGTTTTGTGTCAAAATCTTATTGTCAAAATCCATTTTTATTAGATACAAATTCACATTGACATACATTCAGTGGAAACCTCCTCTAAAGGAAGGACCTTGGCTATGGGGGAAAAGTCTTCTAATGTGGGGTGACTTTAGCCGTGGAGAATTATGGCGGCCCCTCAATTTAAATTTAGCAACCCTTTGTTTTATCTAGGCTTTCCCATTAGCCGACCAAAGACTAATTGTTACTGGTAAAGTCTTTATTACGATGAGCTCCATTTTTCCTCCTTTCTCTCTCTGCCCGGGGCGGGTTCTTTTTGCACGCCGCTAATTACCTTTTTACGTTGTTGCTACGAGCGGAGCCCTTTTCACTCCAGTCATTTCGGCCATTTATCGCAGGGCCACGCTCCTTGGCCCAATTAGTCTATTGCCCACCTACGTCCCCAACCTCCGCTGAGCTGATGCCAACAACATTAGCCAACCAGTCTTTATCCTCACTTTGAATTGAAAACACATCTCCCCGAGGCTACTCAAGTTCGACCCCCAAGTCCTTATTGCTTCACTCTGCTGTTTTCCAAATGGGACAGTAGAAAATAACGATATGTTTGATATGTACCTGAGGGTAAAACTTGAAACTGATCCAGCAAAAACTTGTGTAAAAGGCAAAGCACCAACGTGTTAGGAACAGGAACCCAGCTCCAGGTCTTGACCCAGGATGTTGGTCTGGAGTACCTAGCTGGAGGATTAACCGTTTGTGCATGTTTTAGGATAATGGAGGCAACCTTGTCTATTTGAAAACCCCACCTACCTTTTTTTTTCTTTTTGGGCAGTTGCAGGGTACCCTCTGACCTGGAAATTTCCAATAATTCCAGGTATTTGCCGGAATGGGGAGTCTGGGTGGCATAAGTGTAAGCGGCACAAAAAGGGCATTAATGATGTTCACTGCATGTTGGACAAGAACACAATTGTTATTAGATTTCTTTGTGTAGTTATTGCTAGAGTATGCACAAGCCTCTCCCCCGTTCAGTACATAATTTGTGTTCTGGCCCAGCCCACACACTACACATCAACTGTTGTTCCTCATTTAGATCTATAGCACTGCCGAGATAAGTGGTAGGAAAGCCATTTTTCTGTGGAAGGCCCACTGGATGGCTCTTTATTATCTGAAGCTCACATTAAACCAGAGACAATAGTTCCATTTAGTACAGGTTTATACAATGGGAAGAAACTGCACTTAAGTATTTAATAGCGACCGATATGACAGTTCTTGGCCGATACCGATTCCAATTTTACAATTACCAATTTGATCGATACCGATGTTTTGCCAATATATCTGTGCGTCCCTAGTATATAAGGGGTTTCATATTTAGTGGTCCAAGCAGTGCACTGGACATAACTACTATACGAGACGGCACCAAGATCAATGGCAACCATGGTAACACAATATGTAAAATGTCAAAAGGAAGGATAATTTTGCACAGAACAAGCTTCTTCCAAGTATACAAATGTAACTATAAAGTGTTGGAAAACTCCGGATATACGTCGAAAATCAAAATCATGAAAATGAATGTACCTTGCTTCCTATTCTTCCTTATCTCTATATATAACCAATGCCTATTATAAGGAATGAGATGGATTACTAAGAAAATGTATTTGGGATGATAAAATATAAACGAGAACATGGAGTTACTATTTCTATGCACAAGTAAAACATATTTTAACATGGATGAATAATACAATGAATCCTAAATGGAAAGTAATTGAATTAAATTTGATAGACCCACTCAGCTCTCTAATCATCTCAGGCCATACAGTCGAAAAGATAAAAAGCCATAGTTATTTGATTTATAATACTTGAAAGATCTGGCAAAGAATGTGCAAGATCACTAAAATAAAGGCGGTAGATATGGTGTGCCTGAGGGAGATCGCCACAGACCCAGACTTCACTCCTAATAAAACAGATGTTACTTTCGGAATATACGGAACGCTAGAGGTCTTATAAGGTTTCATCAGTTCTATAAGGATGACATAATAGATACTATAGCTAATTCATACAATTGTCCTAGTAATAATCTATACAGCTATTTGCAAGAGAAAACACCAACTCTTAGAGACCTTCATCCTATTATTTTACTTTTTACAAATCCTACATTAAAAAAATGTACTGGACAAATGTATGATATGACAATCATAACAACAACTTTATAAGATCTTAAAACATGCTGGGAAAAAGATCTGGGAACTTCAGTAAGTGTTGGGGACTGGAGTTCAGGTAGTGACCTTATAGGATGGGGGGTGTGTCCTGACTCGGGGCTGGTGCCCTATATACCAGACATGCATGCATATACATATGTATTATCAAAAATATGTGTATATGTAAATATGATTATTCATGTATACATTATGTTTGTTGTTATGCACATTGGGAGGAAAGGAAAACAAAATGTGTCATTGTGTATGAGACAAAATTTGTATTTGAGAAATCTATATGAAACAACAAACTTCTGAACAATAAAGTTGTACATTTTTTAATATAATGTCAAAATCTCGTCTCGATCTCGTGGACCCAATCTCGTGCCTCGTCTCGTCTCGTGGGATCTGTGTCTCGTCACACCCCTAGTGTCTACCACGTCAGAATATTACTAATGCGAAGAAATTTCTATACTGGCAGCATTTTCCATCAAACTGTGATGGGTCAAATTCTTTGATATAAACTATGCGTAATTATAGCATCTGATGATTTTCAACTTACAGAAGTACAAAGTAGTCTTTAACAATTAGCATAGCTTTGGCTTTGACTTTTAACTAGTCTCTATACCTTCTCACACTGTCATATATATATAATTTTTATTATTTATATCCTCAGACCCCATGTGTGGTCTTTGTTATGAAAATGAGTTCCTCCTGAAGACTCCTAATCAAATAATTGCATTTACGGTGAGCTGTTGTTATTTGAAGTGAACAGTGTTTGAATTGCAGAAGAAGGAGAAGTTGAAAAGTCCCGGAGACTGGCTGCACATTTCGATTTAGCAGCACTTTGATATCTGCTCTCCCATGAGAAATGGGATTCATATTTTTAATGCACTATTATTCATTAAAGCACAGTGTGACAGGTGCGACGTCTACACTATTTATGGAGAAGAAAAATGTGTTGGAATATCACACACAGACAACCTGCTGAGAACCTGCAGAGGCGAGCATTGGTTGTCTGGTTGGTATGAACGGTGTTTTGGGGAGCCAACTGGAAAACTTTCACCTTTTATAATTTTCTATGAACAAATAATCATGTTTATGTCTGACTTGGGCAATTCCATCCTTTCATTATTAATTATTAATTATTCATTGTTTTATTATTATTATTGTTAGTGTTATTATTATCATAATCATCATCATCTTTATTATTATTATCATCATCATCATTATTATCATCATCATCATCATTATTATTATTATCATTGTCATCATTATTATTATGATTGCCATTTTAGGCAAATAAATACTCAAGTTGATGTGTTCACGTTCAAGTTAAAAAAATCGATGAAATCTTACAGTGGATAACCAATCAGAGAACAGGACTCATTTTCCTGGACAATGGGCATTTAATCACAGGGCTGACAGGGAGACATCAATAATCCTAACAAATGCAAGTTTCACTGTCACACTGTTTGATTTCTATGAACCGTCAGGTATAAACTAATACACAGCAGTGTGTATCCTGCTCTGCTTCAAGAGTTCCCAGAACTCTTAACTGGTCTGGACTCCACCTTGGAGTGGTTCTGGAAACTGGATTGTTGTTAACGCTTTGGGGCGGTTCATCCTAGTACCTATTCTGACCTATAGTGGAAACGGGCCTAGAGTGTCAGATATAACTAACAATCTTGACCTTGTTGATGGGAGGTATAAAACTCGATTAAAAACAGTCCATTCTGAACAGCTGAGCCTCATCACCTTGAAAGTCCTTTTTCTTTATTTTGAGGAATTGCTGATAAACTGAAGTCAATTGCAGTGAATGGATCATTAGTGGTTTATTCCCCCTCATGCCGTGGAGCTATTGTAAAACACATAATGAATCACATATTCACGCTTCATAACGACTCTGCTATATTTATATTTGATGAAGCTGTCATGGGTTAAACACAAAACCCAATTTGATGAATTATAAACATTATTTCTATGTTATCTCTTTGGCAGACTGTGGCTAGTTAATGTAGCGGCCTCTGGTTTACTGTGTCCAGGAGAAAATGGTTCAACAACATACTATCTGGATATGACCATTATTTTGGCTGAATGTATCATGTTGGAGTTTTCATGAAATACTATACTATACTAATGGAACCTGGATCTATAGGCTACTGCGTTCACTGTGTGTTTTAAGTTTAAGTTTTGGATTTAATGGGATCATTTTTAAAATAAAACAAGTGTAATCTCCCTGCAGTTGACTCATTGTTACCATTGAGCCATTGACCCAGAACAAACACAAGTGAAAATGACTATAGTTAGTATCATATTTGGACAATCAACTACCTGTTCCCTCAGTCACATCTCCTCGGGGCAGCTCACCAATCCATCTCAAACAGAATCTTTCGGCTCCGGGGACCTATCTGCGCTCTCTCTTTACTAAACCTTCCTTCTGAGCTTGCTATTGATCGACCACTCAGGCAATTAGTCTGAGCTTCACCCTCCCACACACACACACACACACATACATATACACACACAGACACACACACACACACCTGTCGTTTAATCCTCCGGGCCCTGGCTTAAATCTGAAGGTCTCGCAAAACCTCACGATTGCCCTAAAGTCCAAAGACTAAGTCAAAATTACCATTAGTTATTCTCCCTTCATTGTGATCAAATACTGTCTGCTTGATGGTCTGACTTATAGAAGAATTGATCCAAATGAATATATAAATTCACTATGGATCCATGAACATCATGAACTATTGTCTATGGCGCGGTTCCAATAAAGAATACTAGTCAAAAAGCCATGGTTTAGCTCAGTTATGGGTTTAGGTCAGAAGACAGTTTGACTAATGTCTAGG
The DNA here is from genome assembly GCA_036025475.1 of Philypnodon macrostomus. Lineage (NCBI taxonomy): Eukaryota > Metazoa > Chordata > Actinopteri > Gobiiformes > Eleotridae > Philypnodon > Philypnodon macrostomus. Next base: position 7,426 of record JAVQKC010113180.1, read on the forward strand.
GGCATAGCTAGTAGTGCCTGGCTAGTAGTGTAGCCAGGCATTTTATAAATGAAACCAAATACTGTTAATAGTCTACCACTTTGTGTTATAGTAACTCCATTTAGCTTGTTTGCACAAGTCCACAAAATGAGGATCACCAGCAATAAAAATCATAATAAAAGATGTATTGACTGTAAAATACCCATGAGCTTTAGGCAGTGTATACCCAGTATCATTTAGCTATAGGGCTGACACAGGGACATACTAACCATTCACACTCACATTTACTCACTCTGGAATATTTATATCTTATTAGAAAGAATAAGGGGGAACCCACATGGGGAGGACAGGCAGACTTCATCCACTATCTTCTTGCCTGCATGTTATAATTGCGTCTTTATTACTTAGGCCTATACATTTATCTTTAGTGCATATTATAAATGGGCATATTATGTTGCCTGATCCCTGACCATTGTCTCAGAGGTATGTTGATATCTTCTATAGTACATTGTTAATTGCCTTATCCACCTGCTGCTGTCATAGTGAACAGGTCTCATCTTTCACCACGTCAAGAATGAGCGCGCTGCATGTCTCTGTGGCAACTGGTCATTTGTAACGCTGACATTTATTTGGTGAAGCAGGAGAGAAAAGGCTGGAAGGACACTTTATCTAAAGAGACTATTACACACTAATGATGCTGCCTCAGTGTTCTGAATGTGATCAGTGCACACGTCTACTGTTCTGGTGTACAGGCAGAAAATGAATTGTACTTTTAGTAGTTTGAGTAGTATATATATATATATATATATATATATATATATATATATATATATATGTGTGTGTGTGTGTGTGTGTGTATATACAATACTTTTACTTGAGCTTATATTTTAGATAAGATAAGAGTACTGTTTCTTTGACCCACCTTTCTGTGTTATCAAGAAATATGAGTCACTGTGTTTGTTCATGATGCCATGTGTTAAGATGATCCTTTAGTTTATTTTCTGGAAGTTTATATTGTTGTGGGAATTACAAGAAGTCCTGCCTCAAGTGGAGGAGTTCAAGTATCTCGGGGTCTTGTTCACAAGTGAGGGAAGGATGGAGTGTGAGATTGACAGGCGGATCGGTGCAGCCTCTGCAGTGATGTGGACCGCTGTGGTGAAGAAGACGAAGCTCTCGATTTACCTACTCTCACCTATGGTCATGGGAATTGGGTAGTGACCGAAAGGACAAGTGGCCGAAATGAGTTTCCTCCATCGGGTGGCCGGGCTCTCCCTTAGTGATAGAGAGAGAACTCGGCCCCTTGGGAGCAGCTCAGAGTAGAGGGAAAGACCTAGGACACGGTGGAGGGATTATATCTCTCGGCTGGCCTGGGAACGCCTTGTAGTCCCCTCGGAAGAACTGGAGGAAGTGACTGGGGAGAGGAAAGTCTGGGCATCTCTGCTTAGACTGCTGCCACCATGACCCTACCCCGGATAAGCAGAAGAAGATATATGGAATTACAAAAATTGCAAGTTACAAAAATGTGATATTACCCAGAGTAGCTTCTTCACCAGACGAGCCTTGTTCTACTCTTACTGTTAACTTCTACAGTAACAATACAATTTCTGTCTCTGTGCTAAGGACCGCAATTCAGACAGAAGACATTATTTATACTAATCTTGGCAAATTGTATGAGCAAAAATTTTTTTAATAAATCAATATATACTATACATTATAAACTGAGACTAAAACAGAGCTGAACTAGATGTGAATGTAAATCTAAACCAATACTAAATCAGGTCTAATATAGGCCTGAACCAGACAGAAAATACAACATCTACATTCATCTCAAACTCAGAACGCAGAACGTTAAACCAGGACTGAATTGAATCAGGACTAAACCAGGTCTAAACCAGTTCTAAACTAAGACTAAATCAGTTCTAAACCAGGACAAAATCAGGACAGATGATTTTGTATGTAGCCCTGAAAACAAACCGTTGCCATTATTATCGGACTGTAATTCATTTAGCTATTGACAAACCTGTTATGTTCACATGTGATATTTCTCAACTTTAGCAGCTCTATAACGATGATTTATTCTGAATTGTATACATTATTATTTTCTATTGTCACTATGCAAGCAAGCGTGTGCTTTAAAAGCAGATACTTTAGAGCAGCCCAGTACATGGCACCTGTGCTCTGGTGGATTCTCACACTTCATTTACTATGTCCTTCTGTTGAGTCATGATTTCCAAATCCCTGCCTCTGAATACATTTAGAAGAGAAACACAAAAACACACAGAAGAGTAAGTGAATCAGCAATGTCAAACTCATATATATATATATATATATATCAGTGAGGTGCGGTGAGGTTCATGGCTGGGGAGACACTGACGTCGCCAGTCAGATTTACAAGCATCATATGAGCCCTCCAGAGCAGTGTATTCACAAGTAGCACACAAAAAAGCACATTCAATTTAAAAAAATGTAATTATGGTCTTTCTTTTACTTATAAATGAAGTCCATGTGCCGTTTTTCCTGAACAAAGGATGCCACTCCCTGGGGTTCATTAGTGCCCTCCAACATGAGGCCGGAGAAGTGTCGGCCTCCATTATGCTTCTCCGCCACCGATTGTATGGCACAAGAAACACATTACAGAAATAAAGTTGCTGACAAAAACACGGCTCATTATATAATTCAGCTAAACTATGAAAATTTAGTTCATATAGTATTTGTATTTGAACATTTAATAGCCACATAAAGAGAGAGCACTGCCCTCATCTGAGGCCCAGTCAAACCTGGCCTCCGGGTGTAGGCGGTGCAGCGCTGTGCGGCGCTATGTTGCGCTGTGTCCGTTGCCTAGGCTCTTCTCATTATTTTAGTGGTAAACGTGAAAATCAAAAGATAATATAAAAATGGCGAAGTTAAATTTATAATTAGTTTATCAAATTACTGAAAAATACAACCATTTAATTTATTTTTTCATTTTATTTTTTTTCTTTCCATGAGGCCCGGCCTCTGACGGCACGTCACTGATACATATATATATACCCCAGAACTATACAAATTGGTGGCTCAGAATTCAATTCAGTTTGCCCAGAAAACATCAGGCCTGATGTTATGATATTATGTCAAACTGTCAGTTGTCCAGATGAAAGATAGAAAAGAGTGAATCCATTATTTTTTACTTCACCGTCTGTCAATATTTAATTATGTGATTGTGACATACTGTACATTAGTCAAAATGCCTATATTCCTGCCAAAATCCTTTGGGTCAAATTGACCCGATCTGAGTTTTTACAAAGAGAAAAAAATACATGTTTTTGCCATGTAATTTACTGGCTTTAGCTTATTTTGTGTAGAAGTACAAAAAAACATTTGAGCACACATGCACCATCCTACCATGTTGAGCATCTTCAGGGATCTATTTGACCCGAAGGCAATACAAGGGCTTTCAAAATCAATTTTCTCTTCCTGTACGGCCCAAACCAAAGAGTGATGTAGCTCATTCTCATTTCTCCTCATGTATATTTCCACAATTAATTTAGTTATTGACAAACCCATAATGCTCACATCTAATATTCCTCCACTTCCTCAAAACACATACTGCAGATTAGATTTCCTAAACTATACCCAGAACTATACCCAGAATTGCTCAGGTGCCATACCTAATTAAGTGTCAATAAGAAACTTTGAGTTTTGTAGGGGGATGTGGGAAGACCTCAGTTTAAAATCTTGCCTGAGGCCCCCAAAAATCTTGAATCAGCCTAGTAATGCGCCCAATATATATCCACTGGCCTTGTTTAGAAGAATTTTTTTCTCTTCCTGTGCGGCCCAAACCAAAGAGTGATGCAGCTCCGCGCTCACTCATTCTCATTTCTCCTCATTTACATTGCTGCAATTCATTTAGTTATTGACAAACTCATTATGCTCACATCTAATATTCCTCAACTTAAACAATGGTTCAAAAAATCAACATTTTTAGTCAGCTAATGAAGCACTGCAGCGATGATTGTTTTCCGACTTCAGAGGAGAGTTTGTAAGGCGCTAATGGCTGTTAAGTGATAATGAATTGATCGTGGCCACCTGAATAAGCAGTGTTTTAATAAGAACTGACAGAGGCAGAGTCCCAGTGTAGACCAATCACTTACTGCAAGAGAAAGACCTCATAATACTCATAATAACACTTACTGCAAGAGAAAGACCTCATAATACTCATAATAACACCCAACATTATATTCTATTTCATTTGTCACCTAACATTATAGTGTTGAAATTATCGCACCTACAGTAGAATAGTAGCCTACATTTTATCTATAGCCAACCTTCCAGACGTACAGTATTTTCTGGACTATACGTCACACTTTTTTTTCAAAGTTTGTCTGGTCCTGCGACTTATAGTCAGGTTATAGATCAAAATATATATAAATTTATGGTTCGTAAACTACTACTACTTTCACACCACCAGTGCTCACTGCCGTCGCTGTGACAATGGGGGTGTGTCTATGAGTTATTTTGGTTTCATGTGGAGAAATGCTTCTTTTACAGTTAAAACTGACAGATATAATCACAAACTAAAAGAGAGATGTAGTAATGATATAAAGTTATTGCAAAAAGGATAATGCACTGTTTAGGAGCTGTTTATTTCACTATATTATCACGTATCAGCTTCACAAGAGCCTGCTGCTGTAGCAGAGGATAAAGCCACATAAACACTGAGTCTGATGTATTTAACCCTCTGAGATCTGATTCACTCGATTCTTTCTTAGGTGTACTGTTCTTTGAGTCTGTAGACTTCTGTGCAGGTGTGTCTGTAGACGTCTGTGAGGTGTGTCTGTAGAGGTCTGTGCAGGTGTGTCTGTAGACGTCTGTGAGGTGTGTCTGTAGAGGTCTGTGCAGGTGTGTCTGTAGAGGTCTGTGCAGGTGTGTCTGTAGACGTCTGTAAGGTGTGTCTGTAGAGGTCTGTGCAGGTGTGTCTGTTCTTGTTATGATAAATGTTTGTTTCCTCTTCATGGCACATTTTTGACCGATGCAACTTATATACGGTAATTAGGTTTCCATTTTATCCATTTGGTTTTTCAAACAAACATTAATTATAGCCCTAATGGAAACATGAAAAGGCATTAAGAATTTTTCATGATATTAATGTCAAAACTAAGTAAACGTTATAATGTATTACTGTTAAAAGAATTGTAAAAGTTAAATTATAGCCACATTATTATCATCAGCTTTTGATAAATGCTTGCCATAGTTACCGGTGAACAGAAAAGTTGATTGATTATGTTACTTTGGCTGGAGCAGCAATCTACTGTCCTATCCAATAATGTCAAAAAGCCCCCAAAATTGTCATTAAAAATATATATTTCTTTCAGCTCTCCAATCCCTATTATACCTTTAAGGAGGTAATGTGGGGTCTCTGTGTTGTAAATGAATGGTTTGGTCAGAAGATTAAGTCATTTACATCATGTATGTTATAAAATGATCTTCCCATACTGTGAACAAATAAGGAACTCTTCCCAAACCAGTGTTAAGCCAGTTTCAAAAAGACCTTGATCAGCTAAGTCTTAATGACAAAAAGATCCACATTAATCTGGTCAAATGAAACCGGCCACCATGCCCCTCCACGAGTCTCTTATATTCCACCCTGCAGCAGGTATCTTATCTTTTTGGGCTGATCCTGGCAACACATCAAAAATCCTTTAGTAATTGATTCTTGGGCCAGCTAGCAAGAAATCTCACTGCAGTGTTTCTCCAAACTTCAACCCACAGTCATGAGTCAGTGAATTGTGGCGAATGTGAGAGTGATGGTCGTCTGTCTGTGTATGTCTCTGTGTCTGTTCTGCCAGTACGTAGCTCTGTACCCTGTCACCATGGGAATATGTGTAATGGGATTGTTAGATTTCTCTATTATAAACCAGTTCTAAAAAGGCTCATAGCATCACTTTCATCAAAAAAGCTATATGCCTAACAGGTAGATGATTCTTAGCTGGGGGACACGTTCAAGTATAATTAATGTCTTTCAACAGCATCCAAGTGGCTTTTACTTAGTCTCCATGTTATGTATAATGAATGTAAGCTTATGTGATGCTTCCAAGGGCAATAGTCATCTCATATTTTCCACCTGCTCATGATGCATTGATTGCTGTTTCTCCTGTTGAGGGATTTTACTTTGAAATATATTACATGTGTATTACGCCTCGGGCCCTGGAAGGCAGCAATTTTTATAAACATATATTTGGAGCACAGCGAAAGGCTGCCCGTGTCAGTCAGGGAGATGCTATTCAAGGTGATAAATCTCATTCGTAAAGCTTTACATAGTGTGGTTTTGAGAGAGGGCACCTTTTTACTGAGTACACCAGGCAGGTCCCCGAAGGCCATGCTCTCATCTCTGACCCACTTTGGAAATGACTTCTGTAGATGTTTGTTTTGCTGCCTGTTCGAGACCTTATAAAAATGGGATTCTCTTGAACAATTGCACAGACATTCAAATTAAAACTCAAAAGCAAGGTATGTGTCACCTTTATTTACCTTGTATTTTGATGAGAAAAGATAAAAGATGTGCCTTCAGTATTGAACCTTAGCACAATGTGTGTTTTAGAAGTAGAGGGACATGCACTATGAGATTTTCAAACAATGATAGACCAATTTTGCTATGTATTCATTGATTCATCTTTTGCTTATTCCTTGAAAGGTTTGCGCATGACTGGAGTCTATTCCAGAGCTCCAGTCATATGGACTGTTCAAAATTCCGGAATGGAGGCGACTGGAGCAAAAGTGAGTTAACTTTACAAAGAAGTAGGATCTGTGGTGAGGGAGAGAATAATTTTGAACATAAAATGAAAAAAACTATTGGGGTCATCAGCATTTCTGTAAGGACTTGTCCATTAAAACCTACAATTCAAGAATTTTGCCTCCAGCCAAAAGTCGAACTGTTACTAATGTGTACATTAAATAAACATACAATGTGAGGTACAGTCACTAATGTTTCCTAACCAGGCTCTGACATCACCTACGTAGCAGAGTGGTTGGCATTTGTCAAAACCATCTTAAATTGCAATATTTGTGACTAATGCTAATTTCTCCACTGAAAATATATTATGGTCTTGCCTCCAATTGCCTCCATTCTGGAATTTAGAACTTTCTGTTTACAAACATTGAAAGGGTCTCTAGGCCTCTAGGTACCTGAATATTGTTCAGTTACTGCATGTCTTTGGAGATTTCTTTTTACATACATACATATATGCTTTACAATGCATTTTTATTACATTTTGGTCTTATTTTGTAATGTCACTATGCATGCAGGTGTATCGTGTGACCTTTAAAAGCAGATCCTTTAGAGTGGCGCAGTCCATGGCACCTGTGCTCCAGATAAGTCTCATTCTTCATTTTCTATTTTATTCTGTTGAGTCACATATTTCCAAACCCCTCCGCCTTTGAGTATACTTTTACAAAACTAGTAATTTTGCTTCTAAATGTCAGCTTTTAATAGCAATGTCTAGAAAATGTACTGCAAAACTCAAAGAACTCTGCGTACAATCTGAACAACTGGTCAATGCAAATTTGTTCAAAAAACAATATATTTCTGTTTTTGGTCATATGACTTTTTATTTCTTCCTCTTCATCCCACCACCCTAAGGCTTGCATTTCTGTGCTATTTCTGCATTATGTCCATAGTTGCTGGTAAAGGCTGTTTTCTGATGTTCTGATATGCTTTCAATACAGATAATATAATCTAGTTGGGATTCATTTAGTTATACCATCAGAATTCCATACCATCTTAGACCAGCAGCGTACATTTATGTATTTACACATTTCTTAACATAATGTAAATGTATACAGTGTAATCTCCACTATATGTTTCCCATATAGATATTGCCTTCACATTAGCGATACTAGCATATAGGCCATAAATACTGAACTGTTGAGATTCAGGGGGTCGGTCGAACATGTGGGTGAAACACCAAGAGCTTAGTGAGATTATTTATTATGAATAAAAACAAATTATACAACTATATGCTAATGCACTCCGGGCTGTTTGGACTTCTGGGGGGAGGACAGCTGTACGTATAGATATTGTAGCAGATGCTGGCGTTGTTGTGATGATGCCCCACAGTGATGGTAAGTGTGCGTGACAGAACAGTATGGTGCAGGTACTTTCATTAGAGTAAAAAGCCCAGCTAGCACACAGCTCATCAGCAAATACTTCTGTGTCAGACTGAATGCACTAAGCCTGGTCAGTAAGCCTAATACATTCTCTGTTGTATACAAAGAAGCACATTGGTTCTTGTCAATTTGAGTTGAATTTCATGGAGGTGTAAATAAATGGAGACAGCCGAAACAAAATCAGATCTCCCTGCAATCCACTCCCAATGGGAATTACTTCATTGTTTATATTAGCTATGAAAAAACTCCTACTTTGGTCCATAACTATCAGTAGTAGCACACCATTGGTCTGTAACTGTCAGTACTGCCAGAGATTTGGTCCATAATGGGTGAATAATGGAAATAAGAAAGAAGGGAAAAAAGTTGAGCTCTTTGCAATAAAGGCTAGTAACCACTATGCTGTATATCTGCCACAACTGTTATGGCACCAACGGGCACCTTAATCAGACATTGTGTAATTTCTAAGGGTTTTTCTATTGTTCACGAGCAATTAAGAGGCCCCGACTCCAAACCATGATAAACTTCTTTCAGTCTCTAGGGGGCGCTATAGAGGTAACTGCCACCATATTGGTCAGATGTGTTCAGGGCCGGGGGGTAATTAGGTATTTCAGGTTTGAGCCTAAAGTATGTGCAAGTTACAGGCTGTCAAATATACCTGATCTCCCAATTTCAATCCAAAATGGCCGACTTCCTGTTTGTTGTAGGGTGGGGTCATAATAATATTTTATGTTGGGTACACTGTGGAGAATCACTGTACCAAGTTTCATTGCTCTCTGCCA